>PITA01002395.1:59315-162742 GCA_004023965.1 Spilogale gracilis | reverse complement strand
CTGACCTTGAGCCCTGGGAACTGCTCAGCATCCTCTGGTGATAATCTCCCACATAACTCCGGCCCGGGAAAAGATCCAAATTCAAAATTCAACGTACAGTTTCCACTGAATGTGTATTGTAAAGTCAAAGAATCATAAGTCGAACCATCATGGGGACCGTCTTTATTTAAAACTCACTTGTAAAAGAGCTCCAGGGTTAGGGGGAATTTGACAAGACAGGGTATGGGCAGGAATTCTGGTTTCTCTCTCTTGAGTCTTCCTGGAAAGAAGCGTGACTATGACCTGTGCATGTTGGAATTCTGCACTCACTGAGTGCCTAATATGTGCCCCCCTGCCACCCTCTGAGCCTGCAGACCTGCCAGAAGGGAGCTACAGACCCCACAAGGGAACCCACAGCCTCTCTGAAGTTCAGACAGACCAGAGAGCAGTGATGGGATTCCTGAGAGGGTGCTGGGCAAATTCTACCTTAATACCACTAAGACATCAAATATGTCTGTTCAGTTGGCCCACCGAAAGGATTTTGCTCATTCCACGTCCTTCCCTCTTTTCTCTAAGACTTCAGATCTCGTGGAGGTTCCTGAAGAAGCTGACAGGCCAGGAGGCGGCTATGACGCCCGGAAACGCAGCAACAGTGGTGAGTGAGTGGGTGGGTGGGGAGGCAGGCTTCACCCCAGCAGGGAAGTGAAGGGCCCTGCCCATCCCAGTCTGCAGCTAGGGAGAGTTGACTTCTAGTTCTCTTCTTTCTCTGCTTGTTCTAGAATACAGTCTGAGCAAGTGTACAATATTCTGGAGGGAAACTGGGCATAATTCCTGCTGGATTTCCCTAATTTAAATGCATCATTTCTCTGAGTTCTCATCCCTTATGGACTTAGCTACACTGGGGTCTAGGAGTCACTTCTGGACCTTTGGGTTAATATATCATTTTTCTCACTGACCTACATTAGATTAGCGAAATGTTCTGGAAAGAAGCCACTCCCTATGACAACTGAAGTACCCCAGACCAGGTGGGTGGTGGGGCCAGGTGAATAAGGGCCTCACACATGGCTCCTCCCCAGCACAGAAAACTGAGACTCAAAAACTGATCTGTAAGATAGAACCAAACAGTCCTTACTAGTGTTATTTAATTTTCTCATAGCTTAAGCCCTTGTTACAATGATTTCTAGAATTTTTATTGAATGCTA
This sequence comes from Spilogale gracilis, assembly GCA_004023965.1. Lineage (NCBI taxonomy): Eukaryota > Metazoa > Chordata > Mammalia > Carnivora > Mephitidae > Spilogale > Spilogale gracilis. The sequence goes on along the minus strand of PITA01002395.1, from coordinate 161,561 downwards.
ACCACGCACTGTTGCTTGCTAACGTTAAGAAAGAACAACCTCTTCAACCAGAGTTTAAAGAAACAACCAGCACCCATTATGAGGAATCTTGCTGAGTCTCTATGATGTCAGCAACTACTTAATCACCACTCGTTCATGCAAAAGTTATTTATGAAGTTTTTAATATGACCAACAAAAGTGTATGAGTTGCCAGGCTGTCCCCAGGTCGTTCATAACCTCGCCAAGTTGCAAGTTCTGATTCACGTTGTGGACCTGGGCTGAACGTGTTCCCCTGGCAGAAGTTATCCTTGCACGAGAAGCATGGGGATGGCACCTTGGGTAGATTTTCCACTTGGCTGGTCACCTCTGCCCCTTCCAGACCGGAAGCAGAAGGTGTGCATTCAGTACCCCAGGCTGCTTTCACAGCAACTGTCTTATGAGGTATCTCTTCCATTTCCTTAGCTCTGGGATTTCACTTATGTGTCGTCTGTAGTTAGTATGGTGTCTCTGTGATGCCCACGTGAGAATCTTCTGTGATTCTCCTTCCTAAATAAGCATCAGTGTTCATAGGGCTCCCCTTACCAAGCCCACTCACATCTGCTAGAGTGTGCTACTAGGCTAAGGATTCTTTGGCACCATATGGGGAAAGCCGCACTTTCAGATCAATGCAAACATTCACTGAGCACTTAGCAGTGCCATTAGAGAGAGGAATTAGTGTGACGGCTGCCCAGGGAACCTCACAGCAGGGCAGTAATGCTGCAGGACGACCCAGCCCAAGTCTGTCCAGCACTGCAGACATGGCAACTGAAGTTGGTCAGAATTCTTCAGCATCTAAGCATGAACTCACCAGACATGAGTATTAAACCAAATCTTCATGTTAACACTTCAAGTTCTGGTCATCTGTTCTGTCCTCTGAGTCTGACTTCTGCCTGCACCCTTCCCTGCCACTTGTCACCCAATTGCCAATGGTCTGCTCATGACGAACTGCATGGACATATCTGGTCTTCAGCCCCTCCTTGTTCTGGAGGCTGACCACTGGACTTCACTCGGTGGTCACATGACCTCGAAGCAGTGACCTGGTCTCTCTGCATCAATCTCTTCATCTCTGAGTTGAAGGATAGTGATCATCCCAAATCCATAAGGTGTTGTGATCATTCAATGAAATAATGAATGTAAAGACTCTCCATACATTGATGACTCTGAAACTTCAGGACCTTTGCTGCCTCCAGATGCCTGTCACCCACTGGACATGGCCATATGAATGGGGAGTGGGCATCAGGAAGTTAACACACCCAAACTGGACTCTTGATTTGCTCACATGCTCACCCACCCCAACTGGCTCTTCCCCATTGTCCCTGCTCAGTAAACAGCAGCTCTGCTCTGCTAGTCAGTCTTACTCTAGGTCCGAACTTTTGGTATCAGACTTGACTCCCCCTTCTTCTCACGTCTTGCAGCCAATCTGTCAGTAAATCTTACTTTCTGCTCTTCAAATCATTCCAGGCATGTGCCCACCACTTACCTTCTGCCTCAGGCATCCTGGCCAGCAGTACTGGTATTCTTATTCACCTCTTCCTCAATAGTAAAGGTCCCTGTTTGTCCTGGAGATTTCTTTACTCAAAAAGTGGGCTTTGGTAAGTTTTTCTAATGTGGGGGAGCTATATTTGGAAATCATCAAAGTGAAGCATGTTTGCTTCTAATAAACCCATCATGAGGTCATCACGTGTCAGATGCAAAACCTAGAGCCTCCCCATTCTCAAGTGTAGCCCATGGACTGGCAGCCTGGACATCACTGGAGAGGCTGTTAGAAATGCAGAACGTCAGGCCTTTGCAGAACTGAAGAATCAGAATTTGCATGTCAATCTTATTAAAGTTCAAGAAACAGGATGAAAAGTTATCTAGTCCAACTCCCTCCCTTCCGGTACAGACAACACATACATATACACAAAAACAAATACTGTATGAATAAGGAAACTGAGGCACGAAGGAATACACTCAGATACACAAAGTTGAATATATGCCATATCTTTTATGTTAAGAGGCATTTTTAGAGCCTAATTCAAAGAAATCCATTGAAAGAACTTAACAAGCAATAAACCTCTATAAAGCTTTGGGGATCTATTAACTATTCCTTTGATCAGCCATAGATTTCTTTACAATGCACCCTTGGAACCTGGAGGGATTAATTATGCAGCAGTTTGCTTCAAAGCATGTTCTTGTGATTGGATTTAATCCCTTGTCCATGCAATCTGGGAAACAATGCAGAGAAAACACCCTGCTTGTGGGTCCAAAGCTCCCCCTGGTCTCCTCACAGTCATGGCATGGAGGGTGCTAGCCTTTCAGAAGCAGTACTTGGATTCTGGTCACAAGCTGTTCTGCATGACATGTTCAGTTTATATTCTAAAACTTACACAGTGCATAGAGGTGTTATTTCTGCCTTCCGGGTGTCATGTCAAAATCCTGGAGGAAGGTTTCCAAAGGCACCTTGGAGGAGAATACAATTCAGACTCCTTTCTTTCTTACCAAGCGTGCAGTCTCTCTCTCATGAAAGATTTTGGACAGGTCTGACTGTTTCCGGTTGTTGTTTTCAACACTATTTGTGGATGCATCAGAAATATAGAAGGGAGGGTTGTTGGTCTTCACCTTTGGCCAGAAACTGCACTTGAAGCTATGTGGTAAGCAAAGGGAGAAGTAAAATCTAGGTTGCTTATTTCAGCTCAAAATGCCAAATATTGATGTTATTGGCTGGCTTCAATAATTGCATTTCAGTATGACTCTGTGTGCTTATAACTTTCCTGGAAGAGAAGCAGAGGGCAAAGAACATAAGTAAGACAAATTCCTAGAAATATTCTTAAAAAAGAACTGGGTTAATCACCACCACTGGAGAATATTACAAAGCCTAATGATACCTTACTTTTCACTGAAGCAAAGAAATTTTACCCAGAAAGGAAAAAAAGCAAGCTTGGACTTAGAAAACTTATACTTGCTTTTAACATGCACCGATTTGATATCTCACATTTTGATTTGTCACCCAGAAAATGAAGCAAATATTTTAATGCCTTCTTTGACAGATACTCAAGTATTTAGATGTCTCATATGTAAACCAGGTAAAGGTCTTTTTAAAAGCTTAGAGGACTCTCTTTCCAGCTATGTGGAGGGATGAAGGTTTAGAGAAATTTTTTTCCCACTTTAGCACAGCTAAAATTGTTGGGAAAAAGAATTAAAAAGAAAGTTCCACTTAATATATGGCTGAGCTGGCAGCAAATTAAGGCAATCCCATGGAGTCTAGAAATGACAATAAAGCATGAATCCGGAGACATAAGCAGGTGAATGCATTGTTTATTCTGCTCATACCTGGGACCTCAGATTGGGGACGAATAAGCCTGGTGTATGGTCAGGAGGGAGCAACACCTGGCAATCACACAGAGTAATAGATTCGATAAGAATCACTTTGGGAAAATGCTGATACCCCAAAAGGCACCCTTAAGTGGCACTAGGGAAAAAGAATACCCTGCAGAAGAATTGAGTAAAGAAAACTGATATATATTGACCTTAACTCAAGTGGGGAGGGAAAGAAAAAAGTGAAGTAGGAACAGGAAGGAAGGAAAAGAGAAACAAAGGAAAGAAGAAACTCTTCTTACTTGGGTTTAGGGCCTGAATTCATACTACCTCGGAGGACAAAGTAAAATAATATAAAATTTTAGATGAATTTAGTTAAAGTGACCCAGTGGGATAAATGCACAGGCATTTGGCAGAGGTAATACAATTGGCCTCTGGGGGAAGAGAATTTAAACCCAGACCGCAGAAGTTTCCACAAATAAATTTTCAAAGGACATGAGCTAAACATTGAAATACACCAAATACATGAGAACATGAGCTACTGTGCATAAGAGTTACCCAAAAAACACCTTTTTTATGATCAGACTTCAGAGACTGTATATGTTGGAATTATCAAATAAAGAAATATCTAACTATATAGTTAGATATATTTAAAGATACAAAAAATGGACTAGAACATATAACAAAAGAGTAAGACACTAGAAAAGTTGAACAGGAAATTTTAAGAAAACAAAACATAACTTCTACAAAGTAGAAAAAGAAGAAGAAATTTGATTGTTGGATTTAATAACATTGGATATAGCTGAAGAGAGAATTAGTGGTGTGGAATACACAAGCAAAGAAATTTCTTGCAAAAGAGCCAGGGAGACAAAGCAATGGAATTCATTACAGTGAAAGAGACACAGAAGATGAGCAGGAAAGTCCAGCATGCATCTAATTGACACTTAAAAGGGACATAATGAGAGAATGGGATAGAGACAATATTCAAGGTGATAGTGGTTAATATGTTTCAAAATTGATTAAAGACACCATTCCTCAAATTCAGAAATTTATACCTAGACCCATCTTTGCAAAACTGGAGTTACAAATGTTAAATGCAGAAAGAAAGATTACCGGCAGAGGAATGAAAAATAAACAGGCAACTCTTTCTTGTAAGTGACATTAGAACCAAGTAACAGTAGAACAATACCCTTCAGTAATCCAAAAGAAAAGTAACTCTTTTTTTTTAAGATTTTATTTATTTGACAGAGAGAAACACAGCCAGAGAGGGGACACAAGCAGGAGGAGTGAGAAAGGGAGAAGCAGGCTTTCCGCCAAGCAGGGAGCCCGATGTGGAACTCGATTCCGGGTCTCCAGGATCATGACCTGAGCCAAAGGCAGTTGCTTAAACAACTGAGCCACCCAGGTGCCCCAAGAAAAGTAACTCTTAATGGAACTGTAAATGGAGCAAAAGAAAAACTCTTTCAAGAATATAAATTCAGGGGTGCCTGGGTGGTACAGTAAGTTAAAGCCTCTGCCTTCAGCTCAGGTCATGATCTCAGGGTCCTGGGATCAAGGCCCGCATCAGGCTCTCTGCTCAGTGGGGAGCCTGCTTTCTCTGCTCTCTCTGACTGCCTCTCTGCCTACTTGTGATCTCTCTCTCTCTGTCAAATAAACAAATAAATGAAATCTTTAAAAAAATAATATATATTCAGATTCAGACAGCTCAAGAAATTTCAAAACAATGTAGTTCAGAGAGGAAAATGTGACCTCAAGGAAGGACCAAGAAGTAAGGAATGAAACACAAAGATAGAACCAAGTTGGCTACGTAAAAAGATAAGGATGTTAGCAAAAAGTTGTTAATAAAACACTAACTGATATATTGGATACTTAAGTAATAAATAGACATTCAAATGTTCTCATATTAATTGGAAGGAAATAAAGGTACTCTTTCACTTTGGATTTTATTAAGTTTAATATACCTAAAAATATAAAATTTTTAGGATAGTCACTAGAAGATTAAAAAACAGATTTAGCTTTATAACCTTAAAGGAAGAAAAGGGAGAGGGTACAGAAATAGAAGAAAAAGCATGGGAAATTTGAGACAAGTAGAAATACTAAATACTAAAATACTAAAAATACTAAGAGATAATTTATCAATAATAAAAATTAATATAAATCAACTACGCCCTAGATAAGAGTTTTACACACTGGATTGTTTAAATGACTACTTATAACAATCTAAAACATAAGGATATAGAAATTTTAAAAGTAAAAAAGAAAATGCATGTATTTTAAAAGGCAAAAGTAAGATTGTATAGCTGTATTAATATATAAAAAAATGGACATTAAAATCAGAAAAGCATTACTGGAGGAAAAAAAACATCATTACATGGTCATGTCCATTTCACCAAAAGATGTAAATTCTAAACTTGTGTCTACTTATTATATAGCCTCAAAGTGACAGGAACTCAAGGAACAATTGACAGAAATATTAGGGAAATTGACAATCCCCTTCATAGTGAGAGGTTTTAACATGCCTCTGAAGTCATTAGCAAAGCAGATGCATTAAAAAGATTCAGGATTTAGAGGATCTGAGGACACATTTGACAATCTTAGTCTAATTGACTTTAAAAGGGCACTCCATCCAACATATGGAGAATTCACAGAACAAATTTTAAAAATTGATCACCTGCTAGACCATAAAGCAAGCTTCATAAATTTTCACAGAATTATAGAGAACACACCTTTATGACTATAATGCAAATAAGATAGAAACCAATTGCTAAAAGATTCAGGAGAACCCATCATTTCAGAAATTAAAGCATACATTGAAAAAGCTCATGTGTCAAGAAAGAATATAATGAGAATTGGAATGTACTTAAGTCATAATGAAAACACTACATATCAAAATTTATGAGATGGAGCTAAATTGCAACGAGAATATTTTGCTTTAAAAGTATTCCATGGGCACTTGGGTGACTTGGTCAGGTGAACATGTGACTCTGGTACAGCTTATGACTTTGGGGTCCTGGGATCAAGCCCCACATCCGGTCCCTACTGAGCCAGGAGTCTGCTTCTCCCTCTTCCTCTGCCCCTCCCCCCACTCATGCATGCTCTCTCTCTCTCTCTCTCTCTCTCTCTCAAATAAATAAAATCTTAAAAAATAAATAAAAGTATTCTATTAAAAAACAAAAAGACCAAAAACTAATAACCTAAGCATCATATTTGAGAAGTCAGAAAAGAGAAATAGAATAAAGCCCCCCCAAAACAGTAGGAAGGTGATAAAAAGGTAAAAGCAGAAATCATCAAATGACAAAGATAGGACAATAAATCCTAAGAATGGTCCTTAAAAGAAGGGTAGCCTGGGTGGCTCAGTCAGTTAAGCCTCTGACTCTTGGTTTTGGCTCAAGTCATTATCTCAGGACCCTGAGATCAAGCCCCATGTCAGGCTCTGTACTCAGTGCAGAGTCTGCTTGAAGATTCCCTCACCCTCTACACTCTCCCACTCATATGAGTGTGCTATCTCTCTCTCTCATAAATAAATCTATTAAAAAGAGAAAAAGAAAGAAAACTTAAAATCACTAAGAATTTTTTTTATTTTTTTGAGAGAGAGAGTGTGAACAGGGAAAGAGAGAAACTTAAGCAGGCTTCACACCCAGCCCAGAACCCAACGAAGGACTCAATCTCATGACCCTGAGATCATGACCCGAGCTGAATTCAAGAGTCAGGTTGCTTAAGCAACTGAGCTACCCAGGCATCCCTACAATCACTAACAATATTTTTTAAGAATAAAAGAGATGAAGCAAAAGGCAGTGATGAAAAAGGATGACTATAAAAGAGACTGGAAAAAAAATAAAAGAATCTCCTGCCAATAGATTTGAAAACTTTTTTTTTGAGTGGGCACATACCAAGAAAAATATCAATGACCAATTCTGACTCAGGAAGAAATAGAAAATCTGAGAATTTGAATTTGCTTCTAGTCATGATAGAAACTGAATTAGTATCTCAAATGCACAGCGAAAATACCAGGCCCAAACAACTTTATAAGTAAACTCAACCAAACATTTAAGGAATGGAAAATTTCCAGATTATGTAAACTCTTTCAGGAAAATGAAAAATTTGCAGGGAAGAAGGGCTGCTACATTGTCTCACTTAATTTGTGAGGTTAGTCTAATACTGACCTCAAAGCTGATCAAAGGCAGCTTGAGAAAAGAAAATCACTAGCCAATCTCCATCTTGAACATGGATGCAGAAATCTGAAACAAAATGTTAGTAAACTGAATCTGAGAATTTTTTTAAAGATTTCATTTATGTTAGAGAAAAAGAGTGGGGGAGAGAGAGAGAGCATGAGCTGGGGGAGGGGCAGAGGGAGAAACAGATGCCCCAGTGAGCGGGGAGACAGATGTGGGGCTCGATCCCAGAACTCTGGGATCATGATCTGAGCCAAAGCAGATGCCTAACCTACTTCGTCACCCAGGCACCCCGGATTATTTTTGTAAAGTAACATATGATTACCAATTAGATTTATTCCAGGGATACAAATTTGTGTTTGTGTTAGATAGGCAAATAATGTAACTTCTACATTAGCCAGCTTGAAGAAGAAAAACCAAATAATGATTTCATTGGAAAACGAAGTTGTGGACATTGGTCCTCACAGGACTACAAAGTGAAAGAGAAAGAATATGTAAAAGGAAAAGAGGAAAGTCCTTTGGGGATGTGGCAGAAACTAAAGATTCATTGGCTTCTGTAATATTAGAAAATATGTCTACATAATGGATATATTTTGAGTACTTGTCCTGGGTGAAATCAGCAACCAAATTATTTTTAATTAAACAAATTTCAAGCACCAAACATAAAAAGTATATGATATATTTGTAGCAAAATAGTTAACTTTCTTTATTCTTTTCCCCTTAAATCAAAGTCTTAGAAATGGCCATGGGAATGGGGTTTTTAATTTTTTTTTTTTGCAATGGTCTGCTTTCAATCATATAGATAAAAATACATTTGTGGGTCACTTCAAATAATTTTTGGCATAGTTCACAAAAATGGTACACATTTTGAACCAGATGGGTAATGGATAGTCAATTAAAAGCTTAAAATATTGTGAAACTACAAAATCGTAGAATCAATTCAGACTAATATGTAGCCTATGAAGTCTCCCTTTTTCACTCCAGTCAAGAATTTTCTAGGAACATTCTCTGCCTTTTCCTGCAGATATTCAATAATCTTTTAGAAGTACCCAATTTTATTCTTAAGGGATCAAATATTTACAAGCTATTAGGGAATCACATAATACCAACGAAGAGTATCATTGGCTTCCTCTCAGTTCAAATTAGTAAGGTGAGTAGCCAGATAATGAGAGAGACAAGGTCCATAAGATCATTTCCCACTTACCTACAAATCAGAGCTCCTCCAATGACTGCATATTTATGCCTCAGCTTCCAAAGACTCATAGAATTTCATGCACAGGCTCTGGAACCATAAACTGTGGCAAATAGATGTTTACTGAGCATCAGTACGTTTACAGAGGCTCTCGTTCTGAAGCATGTTTTCTGCATCCCGGTTACTGGGTTCATTTTAAGGACAGTGGAGACAGTAACTGAGTAGGTTATAGAGTTTTCTGTGGTGTGTTTCTCCTCCTTTACTGATAAACGTCCTTACAATCTCAAGGGAGACCATAGGGAAAAAGAAAGCAACAGTGTGCGACAATGTGTTCTTTTTAAATGTCAAGTCACCCAAAGGATAGGATGATTTAGACACCAAAACTCTGTTGTACAAACTTGAAAACACTACATTTTTGTTTGAGGCAAATAGATGTGGTGAGAATAAGGCCATCACGTTGGTCCCTGGGGTAAATGTGGCTGACCAAAACTAGTTAAGGCAGAGCAACCCCCCCCCCACCACCAATACCCGTCAGGGATCTTCCCCACCTGTGCATCTGGATAGTGAAAACTCCCGCCCATTTGGGAAGCTTTGTTCTTTATTTGAGACCACAGGGTGGCTTCTTAAATGCAAAAGGAAGAGAATTACATATTTCAAAACAAACCAAATGAGAAGTCGGTATTTGTTTTCTATTCCAAATATGAGTCCCAATGTATTGACAATAGGAGATGGAGGAAATATTTTGAAGTTCAAAATTAAAGCTTTAGGGGCATCTCTTGAGTTTCCCACTGGATTTGGGCTCAGGTCGTGACCTCACGGTGGTAAGATCAAGCCAAATGGAGCTCTGCACTCAGCAGGGAGTCTGCTTGAGATTCCTTCTTCCTCTGCCCTTTCCCCCATCACTCAAATAAATAAATCTTAAAATAAAACAAAACAAAACAAAACAAAACAAAAAAACCTGGGGCGCCTGGGTGGCTCAGTTGGTTAAGTGACTGCCTTCAGCTCAGGTCATGATCCCGGAGACCCAGGATCGAGCCCCACATCGGGCTCCCTGCTCGGCAGGAAGCCTGCTTCTCCCTCTCTCACTCCCCCTGCTTGTGTTCCCTCTCTGGCTGTATTTCTCTCTGTCAAATAAATAAATAAAACCTTAAAAAAAAAAAAAAAAAACTAAAGCTTTAATGTGCAAAATAGAATATAGATTCCAAGAATCTAGAATCAAGATGTTGAAAATAGATAAAAGAATCTGGTATTTAGAAAAGGTCATACAAATGCAATCAGGCCATACCTCACCCCACTGTCCCATTAACAAATGATTTGACACAATCAACAGATAAATAACGTTGTTTCAAAGATGAATGAAATGCTCTGTCAAATAAGGCCAAGTCGTGAACACAACTGCCAAATATTCAGGAGGAGGCATGCTTGCTGGAGGCATGGAAATGTGTGAGCACTCAGAGAAGGTGGTGCAGAATGCCCCGGGGGGAGGCAGGGGAAGCCTCACGTGGAAGACCAGCTGTGTCAGTAAGAAAGGAAATGGCAGTGAGGAGGAAAGGAGAAGCTATGGAACAGGGAATAGAAAGCCACATCTTCCAGGAATGATTCCAAAACATGATGACGGGATTCATAAAGCACCTGCTTTTTCTTGTCTCCTTCAGTGTTTACTTATCCAGAAAATGGCACTGACGATTTCAGACACCAAGCAAAGAACATAAACCACCAGGTATTTATCGCTGTGTTAACCTTAAAAAACTGCTTTACCAGCAAAACATAGGTTTATTGAGAAACAGCAGGAAGCATCATTATGGGACAAGTAAACTACAACAAAACCATAGGCGATCCCACCAAAGCAGGGAAAGGCTGTTTTATAGAGGCGAGGTGGGGAGGGTTGGGAAGAATGCTATAAACAAAAAGTCCATTGGAGGGAACTAGAACTGTTAAGTATGGTGGCTTTTCATTGGCTGAGCTGAGACTGCCTCTTATTGGCTGAGCTGTTGGCCTGCCTTCCTCCTGCTGAGATTGTAAAGTAGTTAAATAGCATCCACAGCAAAGTTCCTCTCGTCCTGTCGGGTCTAAACTTATTACCAGTAACAGGCCATAAGAGCTCCCCATGCCCAGCCTCCTGATTCCATTTTAGTGAGAATTCCCTTTATTAATTTTCACAGATGTCGCAGAAGACAGACCAGGTAGGGTCCTTAGATCCTCTCGCAGGTCACTACTTAAGTGGATTATGAGATCAAGTTAGTAGGTCCCAGAACAGAATATAGAACAGAACAGAAAAGAAGAATGTAGCATAAACGTGCCATAGTGTAGATAGCATAAAACCGTGCATCAAAGTGCATCAAAGGTAAGAAGGATAAGGATTGTGTTGTATATGTTTTGTTATCATTGTATATGGTATATACAAATTGATATATACTGTAAAGTATGTGAATTACATAACTACATAATCTATTATGATCACATTTTATGTAAGCATATTTATTTTATGCTCACTTATATGTAATGCTATATAATTATATATATGTATCTACTTCATTAGGATAGACTAGGACAGAAGTATATAACTTAAGGTACTTGAGCTTTGAATAGCAGAGTGAATCAAAAGTCATGTACAACTTTTTTGTTTTACATAGTATATGTTTATCATATTATGTAACTATACAATTATATATTATATATAATTTTATATATACATATATAACACTAATGATATGTGTGTATATTACATGTTATATGTATTATAGAATAGTAATATGCAGTTATATTTTATATATTATATACTTTGCATTTATTATATATAACAAAGCAAAAACACATAGCATTGACATATTTGGAAAATAATAATAGGTAATATTTATATAACTTATAAGACTCTTGGATAATCTATAAATTGGGGACAAAAATTGGGGGCTATTGTGAGTACGCTAATGCCTAGCACATACAATAAGCTATCAAAAATGGTAGGTTTTGTTACCATTATTGCAAGGTTTCATGATCAGGAGATGGTGATTCTTTGATAGAAACTAAATCAGTCTGATGTCAAGCACTGTACTTTTTTCACAACATGCATGAACTAATTACCTTTGACTACACACCAGAGTCTTTGATCAACTAGGTACCAAATTTTAGGCTACCTGATAAAAAATTAATTTTAGGAAGTGAAAGTTGTTTATATGTTCATATGTCCCTATTTCTATAGCGTGAATATTCCCATTCTTGGGCCAAGCCTGACACCTTTCATGAACAACTGTAGCAAAGAAAAAATTGATTTGAAGACATTTATAGCTATTTCTGACAGATTTTCATATCATTGGTTTTGGTTTCTAATGAAATCAGACTTAGCTAAGAAATTAAAAATAAACCCGTGGTTGCAACAAAGCCCGAATAACAGATATTTTAGACTCATAACCCATACTCTAGAATTGCATTGCATGTACTTACTTATTGTCTGTTTTCCTCCTCCCTTCTCTCATTTTTCTATTATTTTCTCTCTCAGGGATCTCTTTCCAAAGAACCATTACAGATGAACACCTATGTTGCCTTGTACAGATTTGTACCACAGGAGAATGAAGATTTGGAAATGAGGTAAAAAAAAGAAATTAAGGAAAAAGAAAAATTTAAAGTCAGTGTTTTTCATGTGAAAAAAAAGAACTCAGTTAGTGCTACATCCTAATGCCATAGAGCAGGGATTCTCACACATGAACGAGGGTCCAGTGACCTCTTGGGCTGGTTAGCAGACAGATTACTGGGCCCTATCCGTGCAGTTTCTGATCCTGCAGTCTGGGGGTCAGAGCTAGAGAATTTGCATTTCTAACTGGCCAGCAGGTATTTCTGATGTTGCTGATCAGGAACCCCGCTTTAAGAAACATAGTTTTAGTGCATTAGCAGCAGAACTGCCAATGGGCAGTTTGCATGAAGCTTGAACGTCGAATGCACTTGGCATCTTGCGGGGTCTAATACGGAATCAAAACCAAAGTCTTTCTTCTTAAGATTTTATTTATTTATTTGACACAGAGAGAGATCACAAGTAGGCAGAGAGAGAGAAGGAACAGGAGAGCCTGATGCGGGCCTCGATCCCAGGACCCTGAGATCAGGACCTGAGCTGAAGGCAGAGGCTTTAACCCACGGAGCCACGCAAGCACCCATAAGTCAATGTCTTTAATGGCCAAACTGACACAGATCAAAGGATCAAACCAAAACCACTTGTTTTTTCTGGTAGCTCCCCCTGCTGCACACCCTGAGCTATGCTCTTGTTTCAGGATCCCTCCCACCTCATGGTACCTGAAAGGCGGGGGAGGATAAGGTGAGCTTTGGGGGACCTTCCTGCAATCAGAGCACAGTTGAGGTTGCTCTGTTTCAGGGGTCAGGAAGCTGGAGTCAGCGCCGAGTTCACATGCTACTTGTGTGACCTTAAGCAATGTACAAACATTTCATTGCTCTGATTTCCTTACTGATTAAAGAAGAACGATGACCTCTTCACCCTGAGGTATTTTTGAGGGTGAAACGAATAATGTTCATAAAGCAAACAGCACAGGTCCTCGTCATCGAAAACACTCGGTAACTGTTATTACATAATGCGGTGTTCACTGACCTACCTCAGAGGAAATGCTTTATTCATTTCCTCCAGGCATGACCTGAAACATAAGGGTTTGGTATTTTTTGGCCCTAGAGCAGGATAGAAGGGGTTGCTTTTCTAGTCAGATATTCCCTCAGAGATCAGTTCTTTCCTCTTCTGAAGAGAACAGAACCCTTAAGTAGCACTGGAAACTATTGAAATGCAAAAGCATTAGGGATATAGCCTCCATTTTGAGGTGGACTCCTCTTGTCTGGACATCATGGAGGCCAAGCTACCAGTTGCTGGTCACTCCCTCACATGGCTTCTGGAAGGTGTCATCTCTCCACCCTTTGGGCTTCTCCTTGTCAGACTATGCCATTTCCCAGGCATGATCCCTCTCCCACTTGCATGAGTGTGGTTTCCCACTTCTTTCACTTCACCCAAAGCCCCATGAAAGGCAAGAGCTACCAAAAAATTTCCAGTTAGCCCCCCTTTCCTGGGTCCCTTGTGCCGTGAGGTCAAGCCCAGCAATTCGGCTGCCCCTCACCCAGCGGGACTGCAGAGCCGCTGTGTGTGTCCTGCCAGGGTCTGGCTCCTACCCAAGGTCAAGCTGGGTTTCAGTATTCATTTGCCATCTTCTTCCAAGTGATTCTTGGGCCTTTCCAGAGCAGAGTTCAGGGTCTGAATCCTGGCGCCTGGGATTTGCTCAGACAAGTGGGCTCTTGTAATGTGAGTTTTCTCCATCATTGAGTAGGAACCACCATGCTGAACTCACTGGCTGGAGCTATAAACAGACCCATACAGTCTGGCATCGGTGCGGCAGGAGGTGAAGGCATTTACCAAGCAAAGCTCTATTCTATCTCTGAGGTCTAAAGATAGAGGTCTATCTCTAGAGGTCAGAGCCCACCTGCGAGTCATCCGTGGGGGGCTGCCTTGCCTCTAGCTGACTGCCCACACTCAGTTCTCTGCTGATGAAGACAAGGGTAATATCTGTTCACATTGCAATAAGTACCATTTACCGTGTCCTTCCTGAGACCACCGTTTGGCTCTCTAGAGTTAAACTGGAACAGCTTCCCAGTGTGTCAGTGCCACCATTCAGTACCAGAAGATTATTCTGAAGTCAGCAGATGAAAGGAACAATTCCAGAGAAATGCAGGACGTTATTAGGGTACTAGGGAATGACGTCTGGCTCGCCTGGTGGTGGGCGTCGATTTTTGTGCTTGTTTTAAACAGTCGCAGGTCATTAAAAGTCAAGTTGTCTGGTCACGAATCAAACATTTACAGTCTGCTCTGAGGCAGACAGGACTACTCATTCCCAGGAGTGAAATGCTTGCATTACACAGACTGAAAAATTGAAGTGATAAATCATGCTTTTTCCTTTTTTTTTCCCCTTTTATTTTTTTTTTTTTTTTTTTTTTGCCAAGAGATTGTTCCCAGTTTAAAAAGCCAGGCACTTGATTTAGAATGTGTAAAGCAATGCTTTGGGGATTTGGTATAATTCCTTGAATGAACTGATGCTTTGTGAATTATCCTTTTCTCCTCATGCCATAAAGTGGAAAAAAATTCCTTTTAGCAAAATATCATTCTTAACCACCTACATTCTCCTCCAGGGGAGCACACGGGTATTGTCCTCAGGGCAGAGGACAAATGAGGTGAGGGCACAGGGAATGTATGGAGTGTAAGCTTGAGGGCAAAGAAGACCCAACTGGCAGAGTTCACAGCTTTAACTCAGAGCGGCTGAATCATTGCTTCACCACGCATCCCTCAGGAGCAGGGAATGCTTTCCGGCCAACAGCTAACAATCCAGACCTTTCTACTGACCTCCACAGATCTCAACTCAGACTTCTCTTCCTCAGTGCACCTTTTCCTGATACCCCCAATGTGGGTGAGATTCCTCTGTTATGTCTTTTGATAACACCATATTTCTTTCCTTAAGACACCTCAACTTGTGTTTATATATATTTCCGGAATTATTTGGTGAACCTGTATCTCTCCTGTAAACTCCATGAGGACAAATCTGTCATTGCTGGCCTATCTATCCTTGTAGCATAGGACAGTTCTTGAAACATAGTGGATGCTTAATGAATAGGTAATGAGGGAATCGACGAGTAATCGTGAGATGAAATGAACTAACGCTGTGCCTGCCATGCGCGATTAATGGGCATGTCGAGTACACTTGACATTACACGTGACTTACACTTATCATGTAAGTATATGATAATATCACGGAAATGATAAAAGGGGAAGCAAACCAAGCTCAGAGGGCTAAGCCAGGACCTCTTCCCTGGAGGAGATGGGCCTTGAGCCCATGATGAATATTATTTGTCAAGAAGAAATGGTAGAAAAGGAGATCAAAGGGTTTCACAGAGTTTGGAGGAAGCCCTGCTAAGCCCTGACCGAGTGCTCAGCATTGAGGGATGGAAGAGCAGTCCTCAGAAAGGAGCTTCGGGGCACTACTCCCTCAGGCTCAGGGCAGTGAGTCCTCCTCTTAGAAGTCGCACGGTCCTATCATTGGTCTCCAAATGCTGTCTAAAGGCAGAGGCTTTCATGAAGTCATCCATTGCCTCCCCAGATTGCTGGAGCGCTCATGATAACGCTCTATCCATCCAGCATGGGCTTGAGAGCAGGACAGAACAAGGTGGCAAGGCAGAGAAGAGCACTATTGGGGAATCACAGAGACCTGGGTCTGCCTTCCGGTGCTGATCCTTCCCAGCTGCATCTGTTTCAGCCGATGATGTTATTAATCTGGGGGTGGGAGAGGCGGCTCAGAGCTCAGTTTTCTCCTTCCTAAGGAGACTGAGTATTAATCAGATAATGTAAATAAAAGGTGGGACTTTATGCCCAGCACAAAGCAAGGTGTACAGTGTATTTTAGATACTTCCTTAATCTGTATCTTTCCCACAACATGTTTTATTTCCAAGTGCCCTGAATTCCCATCAACACTACCCTAAGGATATAACAGTTGAAAAAACACAAAGCCTCTCCCTGGCCTTTGAGCATGTCCAGTGGGACTTCATCTAATTTGTCCACACGAAAGGAAACTGTGAGACCCTGTCCCTCATCTTCTGAGTCCACTGCAGTTGCTGACTTATAGATATGCCATTTTACCGCTGACATGCAAGGCGTGGTGCCAACAGGCATGGCATCCCTCGACTGTCACTGACCATTTGAGGTCTGATAACATTAAAGAGCACCCCATTCCTCCATCTGAGTCTAATGAGCTTGTATAGTAGATAGACTTCTGAAATTAGGGTCTTAGTTTCCACCGATAACCCTTATTATCAAATTTTTAAGAGCTTTGAAAATTACACTTGATGGATGGCCAGCTTAATACATGAGCCAAGCTTTTTAAAATGTTACTTGAAATACAAACTGGAGAAACCCCCATTATAATCAGCACTGGCACCGTATTCTGTATGCTGCCTCGTGCATGTACGTAGTGTGTCCAATCACGCTCCTGTTCTAGTGGATGAGTACTTGTGTGTGAGACACTTACATATGCACATACACTCCACATGCTCATAGATAGGCATGCACATTCATACGCCCATGCACAGTCAGAAACACATTCATTCATATGTGTGTGTGCATGCACGCACACCCACAGAGCAAGAGTTTGATAGCACATGCTTAGCTTTTCGCCTTCCACATTTACAATGTAACCGGTCCCATTATCCTTGCAAATTTTGGGTTCAGGAGTCTGCAAACCAGTCCTAGAGCCCTTATTATTCACACCAACACGCCTTTTAAAAATCAGTAAGAATGGAGGCTCCTGGGTGGCTCGGTGGGTTGAGCATCTGACTCTGGTTTTGACTCAGGTTATGAGTTCAGGGCTGTAGGATGGAACCAATGCAGGCTCTACACTCAGCATAATCTGCTTGTCCCTCTCCCTCCCACTCTGCCCCACCCCATCCCCGCACTTGCTCTCTCACTTGCTCTCTCTCAAATAAAGAAAATATTTTTTAGAAAATAAAAATAAAAATCAAAAGACTAATTCTTATGGCTTTGCTATCCTGGTAAATTATGTAAATAAGCAGCAGATGTAAATAACTCCAAGTAAACACAAACCCGTAAAACATCTTAGGGGATCTGAAATAAAGGATAGAGAGTAAATAAAAGACTGATGGGTTCAGATGCATATTCTAGTGACCATATAATGCCTTTTCCAAAGAATCCGTCTTGGCTTCCCTCATCTAAGTCATTTTCATTTTCATTAGTTCTTTCCAAACAAATTTATATGATAATGGCCATATTTCATAAAGGGGGAAGAAAAAGGGAAAAAGAAAAAAGCTTAGGAGCCCCGAGAGGGAAAGAGGGAATTGCTTTTCCAATATTATTAAATTCTAAGATACAAATTAATTTCCACTTCAGTGTGTGCCCGAACACCTAAATTGGTGGGGGGTGGGGGGGGCAGGTTCGAAGAAAGCTGTATTTTCTTTTGTAATCCCAAATAAGGATTTAGGTTCTTGAATCGCCAGCCTCTTTCTTGGAAGCAGTGAGTCTCAGATTTTTCCGTGGTTGAGTCTGAATGAAACCAGGCAACCATTCGTCTCATTAGCTAATATTCATAAGAACCTCTGGAGATGGAATGGCCTGAAATCATCTCTCTCTGATTTTTTTCAAAGCACCACTTGAAATCGAGTTAAAACCGATTTTAACCCTTATGTGGCTGTTCTCAGGATTTGTTTCATCTTTTCACGGTTCACCACATGGTGAATGAGCATCATCTGGTTGCTGGGAGAACAGTTCGCAGGCCCTGCCCTCAGAGAGCTCAAGTGGTCCTTGAGCTGGAGGGGTTGGGGTACAGAAGAGAAAGCATGCTCCACCGTGAGGTCTTGGGGCGGGGAGGTAATTCAGGATGCTGCCACAGCACCTCAAGAGACCTCAAAAGCAGCCATGGGAGGCCAGGAGAGGCTTTGCAAGGAGGTTCCATCATAACCAAGCCAAAGTTCCCAGCAAGAGGGGACCCCGGTGCCCGTGCAGCGAGGTTAGTGAGCAGTCATCTCTCTTTCCAGTAAGGAAAGGATAAGGAAGAATGGGTTCAATGGCAGAACATGAGAATGACTTTAAGGAGTAGGAAACGGGGAGCAAATGCCAACCCCATTACAAAGTGGTGGTGTTAAATTCATTGCACGGGTGGGAGCATGTCTTCATAACTACATACATTCCAGTCTTCAGTCTGAAAAGGTTATCTTCAACTTCTGTAGAGCTTAGTGAATGGGCACCTAGCTGTTTTAGTTCATATTCCATTGAGACAGTTTATGGTTCTTTACCTTTTGGGGAGTAAGTTGGGAGAACCAGAGCCAAGAACTGACAGAACGTAGAGGCTCAGGCTGGAACCCAAGGAGACATACTTCCAGGCCAGTGGTCTTTGCGTTGACTGTGTGGGCGTGCTCTCCACTGAGGTTGACAACTCCTTCTAATCAGCAGATTGAGACAATGTATTAATTTATCTCATGTTGGCCATTCATATGCCTTCTTAGGAGTTTATTAGGATTGTTAAGCCTTGTTTTTAAGACCAGGAAGCTTGTGATCTATAGAATGTGTTCACGAAAAGTCACTTCAGTTCACTAATAATTTTTTTTAATTAAGGTAAAATCATGAGTCTATTCAAATATAAAATGAACACGTCAGAATTTTTATTTGACTCATTAATCAATAAGAGAACCAGTATAATGTCCCATCTGGTACAAAGGAGAATTCAAACATCATATGTACATAGGCGATCAGGAGCGCTGACATGAATTTACGAATGTCTGCGAAACTGGTCAGTCCTTGGGGGCAACAACTGATCACATCCCACGAGACACAGTTCATTTGCATTTCTAGGGACAAGAGTCATTTGCAACATCACCAGTTTTCTACAAGTTGTAGAAAATATGTAAAATAGCTCAAAGAGAGTGAAAGGGGGAGATGGCAAGAAAGGTGAGCTAGACACCCAGATCTGTAGTATTTATGCCTGTTTCAAAGTCTTTCACAATTTTCCAATTTTCCCTGACATCCCCATGAATTCTTTTCACAAATCTCTGAGGTCATCCAAGCAATTCGTATTTGACAGAGGAGAAATCTATGGTGGGGATTGTTAAACCACTTGTCACCAGCCTAAGAACCTCTTGGAGAATATTATTAAAATAAAGATTCCTGGGCTGCCCCCAGGTCTAGAGGGTCAGATCCCAGTTGGAGATCTGAACAGCTAAATATTCCCTGGACTTCTGAACATCTGCCAAACTTGAGAAGAGCCGTGATGCAGTGGGCCACGAGGCAGACTTCGGGCTCCTCGGTCATGTTCAGCACTCCGGTCCACATCAGGGTTTTGGCCGGCAACTCGCGTGGCTGTGTCTTTCACTCTGTCAGGCTTTCTAAATCCTTCATAAAGTAAGGAAAGGAGAGCCCTTGAGACAGAGTAAGACAGAATAAGACTCCCTCGGTGTCTCGTTTCCATTCTCTAAGTACATTACCGCTTGGCAAATGCATCAAGTTAATTAAAACTAAATGTAATTCTAATGCACCAATTTGATTTAAAAATAATCTTCACAGCCACCAGGACATCAAAATGCAATTAAGGCTATTTGAGGAAAGTCTCTGATGCATATTATGTTCTGAGGCTGCGCTATGTCAGGAAACCCAGACCCTCCTGAAAGCCACTAATGTGCTCAGCAGCCATCCTCTCACTCAGATGCCTCTTCAAATTAGGTTCTGGAGAGCATGATCCGTGACAGTTCAGGAACATTTACCAAATCCCCTCCAAACGGCCCTTTAGCTGAATGCTTTTTCTCTGAGCTGCTCCCCTGGATTGGGGAGCTGCAGGCAGTCTCACGGATGCCAGGTTTAAGACAGAATCAGACGACGGATTCAGGAGTTCCTTGTTACCTACCCGTGTGCTCAGACTGTAAAAGGCTCTGGACCAGGACTATGGAAATTGAGAAGTGGGTCTAGCGAAAAATTAAGCAGTAGAGCTAAAGTTAATGGAGCCATTTGGCTCCGTTTTATGTTCCCCAGACCTGGTTTTTCCAGCACATCTCTTTCGGCTGAGTGACTCTGGTTGCTAAAAGACTGATTTGGTTTTTGTTCATTTGTTTGATTTTGGTTGGTTAGCCAGGTGGGTGTTGTTGTTGTTTGGTTGGTTGATTTTTTTGTTCCTAATGACTAGAAAAAGGTAGGAAATACTAAAGGTATCTGAAAAATACTTGGCAGAGTGAAATGGGCAGTTCTGATGAGTTTCACGAGGCTTCGGTGGGGTAAGAGGCAGCTTGATTTAGCCGTGTTTCTCGTGGATTCAAATCCTCCTTTAACTGGTGAAGTCTCTCCGGACCTCTTTACTTGTGTGCAGATGAGGCTGGCTGTGCCTGCTTCATTCAGTGACCTTCGCTCCCTCTTCAGCCTGACTGGCTGTCCTCCTCCATTCTTCTAACACCTCCGTCATCGTTAGAGGCTGGCTGGGGGAATACTAGTTCTAGCCCTTGCTGCACCTTTCCCATCGCTACCCGGGGTGGAGGGCAAGAGGGAGGGGCAGATGTAAGGAGAGAGAAAAGCTTTTTCCAAAGCTCTGAATCACACTGAAGCCACTTAAGAGGCCAAAGATGATCTCATGAACAAAGCGTCCCTGCCAAAATCTTAAGGGAGCACCCCTTTGAAAGATTAACAATCACTAGATCTTCTCATTTCCTAATGAAAAAAATTACACTTTCAGGAAAAAATTAGAACTTTTGATCCCTTAGTGTATATATCAATCAGGGCTAAAGCGTTCCACATATGCATTCTCATTCAGTCTACACTGCAACTATGCAAAATAAATATAGTTTATTAAGTAGTTGTTATGTATAATATGTAGTTATGTAAATATCATTGAGGTATCTGAGTCTCAACAAAGCATATACGTTGGGATTTTGACAGGGCGGGGGTCAATTCCATGTTTGTTTGTCCCCTCCCCCCACCAGCATATTTCTTTTTGTTCAGCAAAGAGCCTTAGTGTAAATTACCAGATCCCCTGTATTTCCCCTTTAAGAGTACCAGCATCTCAATTAAGATAAAATCTCTTAACTACAAAAAAAAAAAAAAAAAAAATCCCCATCTCAAGGGCAGTAATTTTCTCTTAACAACAATATCAGCCACCATCTATACATGCTGTGCAAGTATTACCTCAACTAATCTTCAAAAATATTGATGAGATAGGTACTAGTATTTTCCTCACCTTACAGGTAGGAAAACTGGTGCTTTGAAGACTATTCTCATTTTGTGCACTCAACACATACCCAAAACCTACCACATCACAAGCATTCAGAGGATACTCAGATATCTTATAATTTCCTTTGGCTCAATAGGCAGAGATGGAGGAATAAAGAAAATGCAAATGTCATTTGCTTTCCAGAACATTCAGTATATCCAAAACATTGTGAAAATGAAAAGAGCCCAGAACATCCTTCCTTGTCACTGTGCCTCCCAGTGGAGGGCCAGCCTGAGGTCTCAGGTTGTGAGACAGTGGAGAAGGGGTTCCTCAAATGCAGTGACTTCATCAGGAAGGTGTCAGTGTCTAAAATCCTAGGAATCTGTGGTCCCCATGGGGAATAGAGATACGGGGCAGGGATCCTCAATACAACTCCCCCTCCACCTTCTAGAAGACCAAACATGATCATACACCTCGCAGAATAGCTCTGTGAAGCTGGCTGGGCTCAGCTGGCATCATCCATACACTCTGTGACACCATCTCCTCTAAGTCCCTAAACCAGTCTCCCTGGTGGTAGAAGAAAGAGGTTCCTATGTCCACGTGTGAAACTGAGAAATGAGGGAAGCAGAGGCCTGCAGAAAATGAACCAGAGAGCAGCCATCCAGTTCCCACACAGAGACACAAACACCCACTCATGGACAAGCATTGTCCCCTCACTCTTGAGCCATGATTCTGCACTTAGCTCTTGTTATTCTATTCCTACTCGTGATGGTAGCACAGTTCCCTCATTGTGTCAAGACTTTCCAAAAATCATAATATAATCAACCCGAAAATCATCCCCTGGATCCAAGACCAATGTTAACTGAGCAAACCAAAAGAAAAGGCTTTAGCTACGGTGTTCTGATCAGTCTACACCAAAGGGGAAACTGATCCCTTTACCGTTTATGAATCACATTATATTGTCTACATGTGTGATTCTTGTGTGCAGTACAGCAAAATGTTTACCTGAACTTAGGATGCTTTGATTGCATTGAGCAAATGGAAGCTTTTTTTTAAATATCTGGGGACCTGACAAGTTCATCCCCAGGAATTTGGAAATAGAGCTAAATCACAAAATCTGCACATTATGGATCAGGAACATAAGGTCTCCTGAAAGAAAGGAAATAGCTGTTAGACCAGAGGAGGACTTTGGAGCGTGAAAATCCAAAATGAGGAGGGATTGTTCCACGAAGACAGGCTTGGTTGGCCACAGAAGCATAGAACTGTTGGGGGGCAGAGAGTCACGTACTGGCAGTGTCCATCCTAAGACCAGCCGTGGGAAGGAGGATTGTTAAGCGTTAGGCCTCCATTCCTCCAGAAATGATGGACAGGCTCTCCCTATGTGGAGCGAGAAAGCAGAAGGTTTGGACTTAGTTCTCTGATGGCAGGACATAGTGCACCAAAACCACAGACAGGAGAAGAGAACAAAACTGAGAACAGGTTGAGCAGAGAACTCACAGTTGCTAGTGGAGGCCAGCCATTTGGGGCCCCCCAGGCTTGCAGCTGGGAGTCAGGGAAAGAGCACACCAGGCTGTAGAGGCAGCTTATGTATGGCCAGCAGCCGGCGCTAACTGGTTTTCCCAGCTCCCTGTTGATTAGTGAATTTGAATAATTTCACAGGTTTCAGGGCATAAGGGCTGTCCCTAGTTATCTGGTACCTGGCCCCAGGAGCAGGAAGGGAGGAGTTTGGGGTATTGACTTAACCAGTTTCTTAACGGGAACTGACTGGCCTCTAGCAAGAGTTTCAAAACTAGGTCAAGACAAAACATGGTATTACCCAGAGTGGCTTTATCTTGCTTGCCTACGCGGATCCACAGGCCTGGCTTCTATGTTGAAAAGGAGTGTAAGTCTGAGTGCCGCTGCTATGGAATGAGTGCCAAGATTGGTGGGTGATGCGGGGCAGGGGCAAGGGGCAGGGAAAACCCCACAGGCCATGGGTTTGCCGACTAAGATGTCAGAGTGTTGCTATCTTGGATTCACGTCTGCCTGGGGCAAAATCCTGCCTGCAGTGAAAAAGAGACATTAAGCTGTCTCCCCAAGTGATATGCGTAGTTGGCTAATATCAGGAGTCTACCCTTATGCTTTATAATGGCATCCCTTCTATTCCCTTCATAGCCCTTATGACAATTTGCGATTATATATTCATCAGTTAGAGATACAGACTATCTCCTTATTATTTATAACTGTACTCAATGTTGTGTTATCTATGTGCTTATTTGTATCCACCTTTCTCACTAGAATATTAACTCCAGTGAGGACATTTTCTCCAAAGAATATCCAGAGTCGGGATTCTGGAATTTTTGTTGAATGAGTGGGTAAACAAACAACAAAAAAGGAAAAAATAGTTGACTGTAACTCTCCTCGCTCACTAAGCAGTTTTCTGGTCCTGGCAGTGCTCTTTTATAAGATAAGAAAATCCCCATCACACTGTCAAGAAGGTGTCTGGTATTGCTCATAAAATTATAGCTTGTGTTCCAGTGAGTGCCTTATTCTAATGTGGTTTAATTCCCATCGGTCATGTGCTCAGGGACAACCCACCTCTGGCCATGGTAAAGAGTGACTCTCTATCTAAATTGTAAAACCAGCTGTTGGATCCAGGCAGCATCTTTTTTCACCCTTAGGAAAAGGTGCCTCCCCCCACCTCCAGCTTTATTTCTTACTTCCTGTTTCTACCAAGCCATCAGCAAAGTCATTGGACTTGATGCTAACACATGGTTTGTTAGGTTATTAGGTTAAGTAAAATCTGTTGGAGCTAGAAAGATTTTTCTACATCAGTTTTCATCCTTGCTGCTTCAGTAAATCCCTCACCTGGGAAAAGAGTGATTTTCAGCCATCTCGCTTTCGGTGGCATCAGCACAGAACTGTGACTGTTGAAACACCAAAATGCAACTCGTGTTTAATGTTTCAGGTGCAACAAGGCTGTTCTATTTGGAATCCCCTACAGAGATAGATATTAACTGAGAATTGGAAATGACAGCAGAGGAGATTGAATCAGAATACCAAATGAGCCCACAGATCTAGTTCCTCTCTTTCTCCAATCCCTTAAAATGTCAGAAAATATATAAAATAAAAAAAAATACCTCCATAACAGTACTAGAAAACAATAAATAATAGTATATGAGACCCCAAAATTTTGAGAAGTTCCTAGAAAACTACAGCAAATAGAATTGAAAAGAGTGAAGATACCTGGAGCTTAAAGCATGCTCAGGAAAGAGTAACTTTTAGGTATAGGTAGACGGACATTCTAGGAGATACTGAACTCCCAGCAAATTCACTGAAGAACATGAGGGTGCCTCCAGGAGCTTGACTGCATTAATGACCCAAGTTCTTCACCCTTTCCTGCACTCATATCCTTTGCCATGGGACTTTACAGTTCCTGTCATCATGAAGGTGGAGCCCCTGTCTCATCCCTTGAGTCGGGACTGGTCTCATGACATGCTTTGCCCAATAAAATGAGGCAGAAGGGACAGTGTGTCGATTCCAAGCCTGGCCTTGGAGGCCTTACGTGTTTTGCATGTTTGCATTTGCTGCTCTTAAGATTCTGGGATTGCCATCAATATGCAAATTAGCCTTCTGGCATATGAGAAACAGGAAATAGGGCCAAGTCTCCCCAGTCATCCCAGCCAACAGCCAGCCAACACCCAGGCCTGGGAGTGAGCCATTGTTTTGTGGCTGTATGTTACACAGCATTATCATGGCAATATATAACTGACACAGACTCCCAGCTGTGTTCATGACACCACATTACTACTTCTAATGGGCAATAGGTAGCAATGGCATTTGGCTCTAGGATCAAAGGTACAGCTGTATTCAGAAGAAAAGGAACCTATGCCTAAGGAGGGCTTCTATGTGAGCAAAAAAGTCTAAGACAAAGAGCTGTGTTTAGATAACTCTAGACCCAGACCATCTGGAAAGCAGGGGAAGGGAAGGAAAAGACAGATGTACTTAACAGGAGAATAAACTAACCTCCCCCTCACAAAGATTAAGAGAGCCCCCCTGTTTTAGCCATTGGTGTAGTGGTAGGAGGCCCCAAGCTGCTTGCATGCTACATTTTCAAGCATCCAAAAATGAGAAGCCTCAATCGACACAGCCTCCTCCCTTAAGCAGAGCTTGAAATCAGCCCTTGCACTTGGAAGACAGATGGGAGTGCGACGCAGATGCATGTAACAGAGAAGCTCACCCACCTGTCCATACCCATCTACCTCTGTTTTTCAGCCATTAATGTAAAGAAACAACCAAGAAAAAAAAAAGAACCAAGAAACACAGATGTTGAAGAAAATCCCTTGACATGAAGGAGAAGCAATAAAATAAAGAGGAGGCCAGCCAATTCTAGAGGAAACAAAGATTTCAATAAAGGAAAGAGATACAGCTTTCAAAACAGTGTAATATCCTCAGAAATACCTATTATATCACATCCATAACAGAAAGTGGCAAATAAGAATAAGAAACTTCCAGAAATAATAAAGAACCCTTCTCTACGAGGGAAGCATTTGTTGTAATTACAGTTATTGAGGCGCCTGGATGACTGAATTGGTTAAGCACCTCATTCTTGGTTTTGGCTCAGGTCATGATCTCATGGTTTCAGGATTGAGCCCCGAGTCAGGATCTGGGCTCAATGTGGAGTCTCCTTGAGATTCTCCCTCTCTCTGTGTGTGTGTCTGCCTCTTCCCATAAACACTCTCCCTCTCCCTCTCTCTCTCTCCCTCTATCTCAAACAAAATCTTTTAAAAAATAAAGCTAGTATTATTTTTTTAAACTCAGCATGGAAATAATACTTGTTTTGAATGTATAACAAAACTATTTTCATGGTCGGGAAGAACTGAGAAAGTCATGTTTATTTTGCTTCTATTTATTTTAGGATTATTTGTATACATGGAAAACTTTGGTGAATTTCAAGTGTCATCTTTTTCTTTTTTCCTACCTCTCCTCCACTCAACCCATTCATTCTTCATTATAGGCCAGGAGACATGATTACTCTTCTAGAAGACACCAATGAGGACTGGTGGAAAGTAAGTATTTCTCTTCCTTTAAAAAAAAAAGAAAGGAAGGAAGGAAGGAAAAAAAAAGAATCACTTGGTAACTGTAATTACAACAAATGCTACAAGTATGGATGTATGTCTCCTTTTCCCTTTCAGGGGAAAATTCAAGACCGGATTGGCTTCTTTCCGGCCAATTTTGTTCAGAGAGTACAACAAAATGAGAAGATTTTTAGATGTGTTAGGACCTTCCTCGGGTGTAAAGAACAGGGGCAG
Source organism: Spilogale gracilis (assembly GCA_004023965.1). Taxonomy (NCBI): domain Eukaryota; kingdom Metazoa; phylum Chordata; class Mammalia; order Carnivora; family Mephitidae; genus Spilogale; species Spilogale gracilis. The sequence goes on along the minus strand of PITA01002395.1, from coordinate 134,872 downwards.
ATGACACTGAAAGAGAATCAGGTGAGTAAAGCATGCAAGAACATAGCAGGTATGACCAAAACAGGGAAATAGTCACGAACAAACGTATGGGGTCATAGTCAAAGGATTCACTTTGAGAAAAGAGAATACTCACTCTGGCGGAATTATGAGGTGTGGTAGAATCTAAACCTGCAAAAGCAGAATGTTCAGAAGCTCATTTGGTGGGATTTGTTCACAGGAGGAAATGTACATAATGTTACAGCAGCAGGGTAAGGACATTTATCTGGGCCTGATGCTTTTCTCTGAGGACCTCTGGCCTCTGGTGTGGACACCTACTCCAGTTTGGACTCTGTGCTGGTCTCCACCAATGCATGGTTAATTTTTCATAGTCTCTTAGAAATATTTGTTGTTACTTGCATTTGCCTCCAAGCACAAAGACCCTTCTAAGTAAGGTCTCCTTGCCCAGACTCCAAGTTTCTACCTTTTCACTGGAATCCCAGACACCTTCACTATGCTGCATAAAACATAATTAAAACTTGATCAGGACATAGGTAACCAGGGACTGTATCACACCAGCGCCCGGATGTCTCCGCGCATCAATCTAGAGATGTCTGACACCATCTTGCTCTAGAGCCACGTTGAATGCAAGATGCAACATACAACAGCAAATAAATCATGCTGTTGATTTCCTGAGAAGTGAGAAAAGAACCCCTTTCACATGTATGTCTTCAAGCTCCTTGCTTCTTGCTCCCCCTTCTCACTCTTGGAATGTTGACAGACATAGAGACAAGACACACACAGTTCAGCTCCTTGTCCTAACTCTGCCTCTCTTTGCCTTCGGGCAGAGAGAGAGCTTCCTACTGCCCCTGCCTCTCTGACTCCCAGCTTCCCTCATGCCAGATGCTGTACCCTCACTAAAAAGTAAAATAATACATGAAGACATCCACATTTGCTCTTGGTGTATGTGGGGATGATCTGAGAAATCAGACACCAGGAATTTCTTCAGTTTCCTAATAAAGCCTCATAATTAACTCTAATTTCCAGTTTTGGAAGCCTGTCTGTCTCCACTTTTAGTGTGATAATTCTAGTATTTCCTGAGGCAGTTAATGCCTCTGGTTGGAAGTGATGAGGCTCACCCTACAAAGAAGTGAATAAAAATGAAAATGAAATGAAAAATGTATTAATAATTTTAATACTATCCCAGGGTGCCCGGGTGGTTCAGTGGTAAAACATCTGTCTTCAGCTCAGGTCATGATCTCAGAGTCAGGAGCAGGGAGTCTGCTTCTCCCTTTTTCCCTCTGCCCAGTCATGTGCTCGCTCGCTCTCTCTCTCTCAAATAAATAAATAAATAAATAAATAAATAAATAAATAAAATCTTTAAGGAATAATAATTTTTTTTAAAGATTTTATTTATTTGACAGAGAGAAACACAGCCAGAGAGGGAACATAAGCTGGGGGAGTGAGGGAGGGAGAAGCAGGCTTCCTGCTGAGCAGGGAGCCCGATGTGGGACTCAATCCTGGGTCTCCGGGATCATGACCTGAGCCAAAGGCAGTCGCTTAACCAACTGAGCCACCCAGGCGCCCCAGGAATAATAATTTAATACTATCCCTGTTCAATAACATTGCCCAAAAGACATCTTGAATGTCATTTTTGCAGTTGCCTACAAAGATAGTTTCTATGTCTCCTAAGACTTTACATTACTTTATATTTACATTACTTTATATCTGATTTATAATTTTAAAAAACTGACTTACCTAACTTGATCAACAATTTTATATGCCACGCATAATGCCAAATACTTGATCATCTTCAAACTAACAAGTATACCCTCAAAGAATAATGACTTACATTTTCTTTATAGCTATTTAAAAGAAAAATCTTTATATCTAGTGCCTGGTTCACAGAGAAGGAAAGAACAAATTGATACAGTCTTAGACATTGCCACAGTGATAATTATGACAAGCATCATCATTATCATTACTTATTATTTATGTCATATATATATATTTATAGAGTATATACACCTACAACATTCTACTTGCGATCCCACACATGCCCTATGGATTTTATTGATTAATTATTCACTATATGTTATAAATGATGGGACAAAGGCTCATAGAAGTTATATGCCTTTCTCAAGGGGACAAAAAAAAACATGGTAAGGAGCCAGGCTGGAACTTTTTTTTTTTTTCAAGATTTTATTTATTTATTTGACAAAGAGAACAGCAGGAGGAGAGAGGAGAAGCAGGCTCTGCTGAGCAGGGAGCCCAACATGGGGCTCAACCCCAGCACCCTGAAATCATGACCGGATTGGAAGACAGATACTTAACCATCTGATCCACACAGGCGCCCCTAGGCTGAAACTTGAATATAGGTCTGCATCCTCCAAGCCAAAGTGTTTTCTACTGAGCCATGTACCCTGAATGATATGGAACCAACTTTGAGCTCAGGGAAGGGAAGTGTTCTTAGGGCAATTATCCTAAGACCAGAGCGCTCCTTAGAAACATTCTTACTCCTATAAATGCCCTACTGGGTCATCCTTAATTCCAGGCAGTGGAATCCTCCTCGTCAGACTGAGACCCATCTCTAATGCCACACACAGACCCGCACAGCAAACAGACCCTTTTCCCAGCTGGGTTCCTTGCCAGGGCTTCTCCAAGTATTCCCAACTATACCCTCCCTGTTCCAAAAACTTGGAAAGTCTTTTGAATGAAATAAATTCAAGAAGGATGTCCATCTTTCCTGGCAAAGTGTTAACAAATAATTTTGCCAGCATGTTTGATTTTTTTCTCAGAAAATGTGCTTCCCCACTTGAAATTAAACATTGTTTTTATTTTATTAATATACAAGTCAGTGAAATCAGAAAGGAAATTAAAGTTTTCTCAACTTGATCGATTTCCAGAAGCAGAACATCAGCTCGTGACTCCTACCAATTCCTTGGCTGTTAGTCCCCAAAATTGTCATTTCTGGGAATGGGCTCACACCTGCCTTCTCCACTCTCATGGTTGAACTACAGTCTTCCAGGATGGCGATGGGAAGGGGAGAAGCATATAATCCAATCTCTTCAGTTAGACATGCTCAAGATACAACAAAGCATTTCATCCTGAACCGGGAACCAAATGGATCTGCCCATAATCCTTTAAAAAAGTTTCATAAACCCCAATATTTGTCCATCCTGGTGTTTCTGAGAGTGTGGTTTGGACCACCTGAAGCATAATCACCTAGGAGCTCGTTGAAAATTCAGATTCCAGGGCACCTGGATGGCTCAGTCGTTAAATATCTGCCTTCGGCTCGGGTCATGATCCCAGCATCTCAGGATCTAGCTTCGCATTGGGCTCCCTGCTCGGCGGGAAGCCTGCTTCTCCCTCTCTCATTCCCCCTGCTTGTGTTCCCTCTCTCACTGTGTTTCTCTCTGTCAAATAAAGAAATAAAATCTTAAAAAAGAAAAAAAAAGAAGAAGAGAAAAGAAAATTCAGATTCCTGGACTCTATCGAACCTGTGGAAGCAGAATTTCTCAGGATGAAGGCAAAGAATCTGTCTCTTTACAAAATCCCCAGAATCAAAGCTGAAGTTTGAGAATGGCCTTCACTTCCCTTCTCTCACTTTCAAATCCTATGGTTGTCCTGTGACAACTGGAGGCATTTAATGTCCAATTACATGCAGGTCAACGAAGTCACTGAGGTCTCTAGCCCTACACAATTTCTCTGTTTTCCATCTTTGGCATCAACATGGCAACCAATTTTGGAAAAATGTCAGCCACTTGAAAGAAAAGGTACATTTTAAAGATCTATTTTTTTTATTGTTACTTAATTTTTTTCCCCAGTGTTCCAAGATTCATTCCCCATTCCCCACACCCAGTGCTCTGAGAAAATTTTTAAAAATTTGGCTCCCCATTAGTGTCCTAAATTACTTCAGGTATAAAATTTCGAAACATGCTGATCAGAATGAAGAGAGTATAACCTCGTGGCGAGAATGCAGATTCTAATGTCCTGCAGAAATGGATCCATACCCCCAGTAATTGTGGCAGAGTCAAGTCTGAATGTCAACATTCTTGTCTGTAAAATCAGCAGAGTAGCACCTCCCTCTTGACATGGGGTGAGGGACAAACGTGATCCCCTGTGTAAAATGCCAGCACCATCCAGAGTGAGTTCCAGATTCATCTTCAACGGCCAGTGCCGCCTAAAATCACCTAGTAAGCCTCAGAAAATAGCCAGTATGATATTTGCAACTCTAAAAATATAGACAAATGCTCATTAGCAGGGAAATAGAAGAAATTTGATTCTGAAAATAAATGCAATGCATCTTTTTGATCAAATCACATTTCTGCCTCTGGGGTTAATTTGTCTTGTGATTATTATATTATTTTTTTCACAGAGCTCTTATTTCCAAAGAGAATCAAGTCATCCTTTTGTTGTGAACACAACTAGAGTTTGCACTAACGCCAAAGTGTGTTTCCCTCATTTTTGAAATTTAAAAAATGTCTTTGTTAAATCAGCTTGAAATACCATAAAAGTATTTCTTGAAATTCATCCATTGTTCTATCCCAATAGAACTGTTTTTATTGATTCTTTGTGTTATGTCAAAGCTTTGAAGAAAAATAGGCAAATTATTTTTTTTTTTTAAAGATTTTATTTATTTGACAGAGAGAAACACAGCCAGAGAAGGAACACAAGCAGGGGGAGTGAGAGAGGGAGAAGCAGGCTTCCTGCCGAGCAGAGAGCCCGAGGTGGGACTCGATCCCAGGTCTCCGGGATCATGACCTGAGCCGAAGGCAGTGGCTTAACCAATTGAGCCACCCAGGCGTCCCGCAAATTATTTTTAGATTACAAAACTAAAATACATTAATCATGGAGAAATTTGAAAAATAAAAAATATATATAAAGAAGAAAATAAACATAGCAGATAACTCAAGCCTCACGTTATCGACATAAACAATTTGGTATATTTTCTACCAAACTGTTCTCATTAATATTTTCGTGTATCATATTCTATTTAGTGCTCTAAGTTTGTTTGTTTTTTTAACTTAGTCACTAAATGTTTCTCAAAACAGTTTTAACAGTTCTGTAACATTTCTTCTGTAATATTACATCAGGGTGTGGCAAACTATGGCATATTGACCTATGGTCAAATCTGATCCTGCTTTTAAAATGGAGTTCACTGGAACAGAGCTCTATGATTCATAAGTGTATCATATGAAGCTGCTTTCACACTAGAACAGCTGAGTTGAGTGGTGGCAACAAAGACCATATGGCCTGGAAAGCTGAAAATATTTACTGTTTGGTCCTTTACATAAAAAGTGTGTCAACCTCTAGTCTAGATGTACAAGAATGTGTTTCAGTATTCCCTTGTTGTTAGATATTCATTTTTTTTAACTATTGATAATCGCAGTGAACATGTTTAAACCAAAATCTTTCTCCATAACTTTGACAGCTTCCTCAGGACAGCCTTTAGAATTTATAGACAAACAGATAAAATATTTTTATAGTTCTTGATACATATGACCAAATTGCTTCCAAAAATTTGTGCCAATTTCTACCACATCAGCTGTTTATGAGAATATGCAGGTGACCGCCACATCTTTGCCAGAATTGAACATTACTATCTTTGATGTCTGTCATCTTGATAGCTCGAGAACATTTTATATTAATCTGCATTTCCTGGATGGTTAAGGAGGATGAAGTTTTATCACCTATGTATAAGACATCTCTATGTCTTTGATGAATAATCTGTTTATGTACTTTGCCTGTTTTTTCACACTGTTGAAAAGGTTCTCTAGCCTTTAAAAATATTTACACCTGGTCTACCATATGTGGCCAAAATTTCCCTAGTTTATCATTTGCCTTTTGATCTTAATACTTCTTCCTTTGGGAACTTAATTCTTTGGTTGGATTGGCTCTATTTTACCATATTTCGTGTCTATTTTTATTTTTTAAATTTTCATTTTAATTCAATCAATTAACATATAATGAGTTATTGGTTTTGAGATACAGGTCTGTGATTCATCAGTCTTATATAACACCCAGTGCTCATTACATCACATGCACCCCTTAATGTCCATCACCCCATTACTCCATCCCTGTATCCCCTGCCCTCCAGCAGCCCTCAGTTTGTTTCCTATGATTAAGAGTCTCTTATGGTTTGTCTCCCTCTCTAGCTTCATCTTGTTTTGTTTTTTCCCCTCTTCCCCTATGATCCCCTATAGTTTTAACCTCTTGATTGCTTTCCATTTCATCATTCTCTACTTCCTCCTGAGAGAACATTTTCAGGTAGTGCCCCAATTCCTTTAATATTCTGAAGTTTCAATCCATTCCACGGACTCCACTGCTTCTAACATAGATTGAACTAAATGTGTATTGCCAGTAATGTTTTCTTCTCAACCAACTCACAGAATGTTTACTTTGCCTCTCTTTACATCCTCTCTCCATCTCGAGATTCTCTCCTTAAAATATCAAGGTTGAGTCTTCCTTCAACTGATGGCATTCAAGAATAACTTTATTCTTTCAGACATACGCACATATTTCCTACAATATTTTTTAATGTTTGATAGTAATAGTTTTGATCCTTTCACCTTGTGGTAGGCAGACAACAGCCCAAGTCCTAATCCCCAAAATTAAATATGTTACCTCACACAGCAAGAAGGACTCTACAGATGTGGTGAAGTTAAGGATCATGAGATAGGAAATTATTCTGGATTATCCAGGTGAGACTGGTGTCATCACAGGTTTTTAGAACAAGAAGACGAGAGGGCCTGAGTCAGAGAAGGAAAGGTGAAGATAGAAGCTGAGGCCAGAGAAAGGAGAGAGAGAGAGAGAGAGATCTGAAGATTCTATGCTGTTGACCTTGCAGATGGAGGAAGGATCCAGGAGCCAGGGATTGCCTCTTAGAAGCTGAAGGTAAGGAAACAGATTCTCTTAAAGCTTCTAGAAGAAATGCAGCCCAGTCTTTACCTTGATTTGAAGACTTCTGATCTCCCAAACTGCAAGATAACTTCGTGTTGTTTTAAGCCATCAAATTAGTGATAATTTGTTACAGAAACCATAGGACACTAATACATGTAAAAAGGACTTTGCAGATGTGATTAAAGTTATGGGCCTTGTGATAGGGAGATGTGCTAGATTGTGTGGGCCAACCAGCTCGAATGACTTGAGCCCTTAAAAGCAGTGAGATATATCCAGCTGAAGTCAGAGAGAGATAGAAGAAGAAGGCAGAAGAGAGATGAGGCAGAGTGGTAGGTTGTAGAGAGATTAAATGTCCACTTATACTGGATCTGAAGATACAGGAAGGGACCACAAGTCAAGGACTATAGGCAGCCTCTAGAAACAGAGGAGTACCCCCTGAAAGCTAGCAAGGAAACCAGGACTGGACTTTAGTCCTACAACCTCAAGGAACCGGATTCAGCAACAGCCTAAATTAGCCTGGAATTAATCCTCTCTTAGAGAAATGGAAGGAAGGAAGGAAAAGAATAAGACCCTGTTGACTCCTTTATTTGGGCCTTATGAACCCCAGAACAGAAAACACTAGCCAAGCCCATCAGATATCAAACCTACAGAAATCTAATGTAATAAATTGGGTTCTTTGAAGGCACTGAGTTTGTGGTAATTTGTTACAACAGCAATAGCTAACTATTACACATCTCAGGTTTCTTAAATTGAGTCAACCTTATAAGGTAGATTTTACTCACATAATGACAAGTCTGGAGACAGGGAAGTTTTGGAATTCTTAATTCAGCAGCTTGATTCCATGGTCAGGGATCTAGATTCTTCCAACCTGATGTTTTGCCATCCTTGAAATATTAGCCACATTTTCTAGTGGTCACAGAAGGCTGCAGCCACTCCAAAAATCCCTCTAGATGAAGAAAGAAATTTTCTTCTTAATGTATCTCTTCTAAACAGAAAACAAACTACCTCAGAAGTTCCCATGCTGTTTAATTAGCTAGAACTAGTCCCATGGGACTCCCCAGCCAGGAGAATCAAAACAGACTTGGCCAATTAGGATTCACCTGAGTCACGTAGCATAAGGATGGACAACCAAACAAAAGTCAGGGCTCTGCTGCATGGGAAAAGGGACACATTACCACCACTTATATTAACCAACAGTGCCTGCCGCAAATGATTTACTTATCCTAGAATAAGGAGTGATTGGTGCCCAGCGGAGGATTCCCTGCTGAACGATGAGTGGATCAGAGTGGGTCCAACTCTGCATGTACTCATGGGTTTTCAGGTATCCTCAGCTGGGGGAACAGGTAATTATGCATGGCTCTTACACTTTTGTTATATAAGGGGCATTTATCCAATGTTGGTCTGCTGGGTCAAGTTAGGATTTGCCACTGTCACCATTGCTTTTTTTCCCAGCATTCTTAACTCCTGGAACACATGCAAATCTACTTCCTCCATTCATGATCTTGCTAAGACTTCACCACCGAGGAGACACTGGTGCCACCTAATGTGCCCCTATTTCCTGTCATTTCTTCTTCTTGGAGGACTGCAGTTTCCCAATAATTGTAGAAAGAGAAGAATTGATTAGGAGGAGGATAGTGTAAGAAGGAAATGGTTTATTTTGACCCCATGAAAAAGTAGAGCCCATAGTAGTAAGAGAAGTGGCTGCCCAGCTTTCTGCTCAGGGCAGTTGCAGAATCTCTGTGCCCAGGGCAGACATGGAGGAGGAGCTGTCTTACAGCCTGGAATATTCATCCTAGATCCAGCAATATAACTTGCTTCAGTCATCAGTTGAGTTGAACTCCAGTGGTTGTAGGAAAATGCCTGTCAGCCTCCGGAATGGCTGCCAATCCCAATGCTCAGTGCTAGGACATTCCACCCCACCCCCACCTCCTACCTTTTCATAGGTATTTTGAGGGAAGACTGAGTCCAGAATGCTAGGCAAGAAATCTTCAAATAAAATGGCTACTCATCTTTTTTAAGTGGCAGCCCAGTTGAATGTGAATGAGTTTGGAGGCAAGGCCAGGGTTTCAACCGTAGGTATTATTAGCAGATACACTCCCAAAAGGGGGTTTGACTATAGGACTTAAGTCAGGCAGGACCATGAAAGGACTGAGCCAAGAGGGGCACTTAACTGGCAGGGAGCAGAATTAGGGCAACAGAGGAGAAGAAGCAAAGGGCTGGAGAGTGTGTCAGCAACCAGATATCAAGTGGAGACAAGAATGGGGAGAATCTAGTCTACTCCCATAGTCCTAAAGAACTAGAGGGAGTGAGAGCAGGAGAGTGGTAAAGCCATAAACTCAGAGACCAGAGCAGAAACGTGTGTGAATAGGATTATCACTAATAACACACTAAGTGGGATTCCTGGGTGGCTCAGTCAGTTGAATGCCTGACTCTTGGTTTCATCTCAGGCCACGATCTTGGGGTCTTGGGATTGGAGCCTCTCGTAGGGCTCCATGCTCAATGAGGGATTGGCTTCAGGGTAGGAATTTCTGTCTCCCTCTGCCCCTGTCCCCCACCAGCAAGTGCATACAAGCCCACTCACTCTCTTAAAAACAAAAACAAACAAACAAACAAAAGTCTGAGTGATGCCCACGGGCTGACAGTAGCCGGGCTGGATGGCTAGGGAAGCACTAGGCTACTGGAGATGCTGTGTTGAGTATGGTGGGTGTTGCTACTCTGTGTGTGCTGTCCACACCTCAGTACTGAGATGCCCAGACCATCCCCGCTGCACACGATATCCACCAGGAAGTCTGCAATGCTGTCAGCAGGCAGGGTGGACAGGCTAGGATCTGTCAGCTGCGAGAAGGAAATCAGTCCACTCTTCAGAAGTCTGGCTGGCAAGAGAGCAAGAGAGCGGGAGGGAGAGCAGAAGGAAGGAAGGGAGGAAAAGGGTGGAAGGGAGACGGGGAAGAAGGACATCAGGCAACAAGAAAAGAAGAAGGGAGAGGAGATGAAAAAGAACCAGTTTATACAAATCTGGCCATCTCCTTCATCTACTGAAAACCCTCTAACACCCAACTGTTGGTTGGTACCAATAGTCTCTCTTCCTTGTTCCCATTCAGCAGGGCCCTGATTTTTGTTCTCTGGTCCATATCTACCTCCCATGACTCAGGTGAATTCTAACTGAATTGATTGTTGCTGGTGATGATTTCAGTGGTTGGCCAGTGCCCCAGTTCCAGTCAATAAGCTAGGTCATAGGTCAGCGAAGGGGCTCTTTTCCTCTTCAAAAATTCATTCAAAAACTGTTAATGATTTATACTGTCAGTTTACTAAATGTTCACTAAATAATCAGTGATTAAAACACACAAGGCCGGGGTGCCTGGGTGGCTCAGTTGGTTAAGCGACTGCTTTAAGGTCAGGTCATGATCCTGGAAACCCGGGATTGAGTCCCACATCAGGCTCCCTGCTCGGTGGGAAGCCTGCTTCTCCCTCTCTCAGTCCCTCTGCTTGTGTTCCCTCTCTAGCTGTGTTTCTCTCTGTCAAATAAGTAAATAAAATCTTTAAAAAAAAAAAAAAACACACACACACAAGGTCCTTGTGCTCATCATACATGTGATTACTCAGCGAAATGTCTGTCCTCCTAGTTCTGCCCAATAAGCTCCATGAGATCAGTGTCTGCCTTTTTTCCCAGCTTCTGAAGTCGTAGCTAGCACATAGTAGCCTCTCAAAAAACCTTGAAAAATGAATGAATAAATGAATGAATGAATGAAGTAGGGAATTAAGGGACCTCAGACATGGAGGTATCCCTCACATGACCTGGCCAGTAAAACATTTGCTGGGATAATCAATTGTCTACTTTGTCTGGGGCTGAGAATTCCCTGGGATGTGGGACTTCTCAGGGCAAACACGGTCCTAGGCAAACCAAGACAATTTGGTCACCCTATTCATGGCCCTGCAAAGCAAAAGAGCTCCTCTGCCTCTCCCTCACCTCCCACCCTTCTCTACCCATAATCTTCTGGTCCCATCTTTCCATTTCACCTTGCAATGAAAGGAAATTTTTCCAACCTGGTCATTGCTCCCTAAAATGGCAGGTTCTCAAGCCCGGAGAGCTATATATTTTAGACCCCTCATTTCTGGAAAGAGTACAAGCTGCTGAAGCCTGTTTTCAACTCTTTGTATTCATCTTTTTCAACTTCCTTCAGCTTCCTCATCTGTGTACCCATTGTCTGCTCCTGAGACTGTCCAAGCAATGCATGGTGGTTACAGAACTCCTTATCCTTTGGAAGGTCTCCCCAAATCAAATCGCTAGAGGGATGCCAACTAGAAAGTCCGGAAGAAATCAGTACATGCAACGAAGCACGAACATTTGTGCCTCTTGGCCTCCTATTTTTGAGATACCTTCAAACAACTCGTCCATTACCTCTACTAAGCACTGTTTCTCTTCACACTGAAATCTTGGAGAGAAAGAGGGAAAACTGGATTTTGCTAGAGAGACTGAATTTTACTGTTAATGTAAATCAGGAAAACCCTGAAAATGACCCCAAAAGCTAATGGGGACCCCAAACTGCAGTCATTTGTTTGTTTGTTTTATGACTTGGGGAGATGGTGTAAGGCTCTGAGCTCTGGCCAGAATTTCAGTTCTCTGATTCCTTGCCCAGTGTTCTCCATATTTCACATCAACATGATACAACATCTATGTGTATATATGTCAGTAAATTGTTTTCGTTCATTTCTTTATTTACATACTTCAACTGAACACTTTTTAAATAAGCATCTAGAACAAATCTGCACAAGGGAGCAGGTGTAAAGTTTTTCACTGATGTGGACTGGTTGGAATAATAGTAAGAATTTTCAATTGGGGGCACATTTCAACAAGGAAGAAAATTCTGTCTTTATCAGGTTTTAAAGGTAAATCATGCTCTCACGGCGATTTGTATGGGTTCTTCTAGGACATATACTCCCTGCCCATCACTAGGGTCCCTTGTCTATGGTGTTTCTGGCATGAGTAACGGATCTGACATGGCCCCAAGGCTATACCTTTCTCACAGCTCACCTCCGCCTTCGGGAAGCAGTCACCACGTCTTCTGTTCTTACAGATCAACTCCTCTTGACTTTCCCATCTGAGCTTCCTTCCATCCAAGATTATTAGAGAGCTAAGTTTTTGAAGCATGAATCAGAAACCAGTCCATTGCATGTCCCAAGCCCCCAGGGGTCACAAATGAAGCTCGGCTCCGTACGTGCTCCGTTAAAGCCCCTATTCCATGTGATATGGTTTCTGTTGATGCTCTGCCCCCATCCTCTTCACCCATCTCCTGGCTGCTATGCTGACTGAGCGTCCCCTTACCCAGCTGATGCCCCTCGGTGCACCTGACGGGTCACAGCTCTCACACCCACATCAGCCAAGTGGCCAATGACCGACATGGGGCCCGAGAGGCCAGACCCCTTGCCTCAAGGTGGGACCAGTCCTCACACACTTCCTGCTTCAGAGCTCCCTTCGGGATCCAGCTGAGGCTCATCTCCAGCTGAGACCTCAGCCTTGCTCAGCTCCTTCCCCTGTCCCCCTGTCCTCTGTGCTTCCCTCACATCCACCTCCTGGGAGCATGCCCTCAACAAGCCACTTCACAAGGATTCATATCTTGGGCTCTATTTCTAGAAACCCCAACCTAAGACATAACCTACCACCCATGGAAGCTGGTAGAGGGGGTGAAACTCCAGGTCACTAGCTGCTCTTTGCAAAAACTGCTTATGTCTATCTGACTCTATCCACTCTTCATACCCTTCAGTGGTAAGTGGCAGTGATAATGACAAGGGTATCCAAGTAAATTTTTAGCCACTTTCTTATTCAGGGACGGAATAGCTTCCTTGACTTCCTGTTGTGATATGTGTAGGCTTCCAAGCACATGACAGGAGCCTGCTGAATGGTAGCTGTCTGTCTGCATCTTTAAAATAATGTGTGGGGCACCTGGGCGTCTCAGTCATTAAGCATCTGCCTTCTGCTCACGATCCCGGGATCCTGGGATTGAGCCCCTCATCAGGATCCCTGCTCAGCGGGAAGCCTGCTTCTCCCTCTCTCACTCCCCCTGCTTGCGTTCCCTCTCTAGCTGTGTTTCTGTCAAATAAATAAGTAAAATCTTTTTACAAAATAAAATAAAATAACACGTTGAGGACTTGTGTGCCACATGCTAGGTTCCCTGGTGAGCATTATCTCATTCTGTCCTCATAGTGACTCTTCAGGGGGATCCAGTATGATTAATCCCATTTTATTGATCCTCAGGTGTAAAACTTCATTCCTAAAACTCAGAAAACGTCCAGCACCTGGGCCTAGTTCCAAACCTAGGTTCTGCCTAATATTTATTCAGCCTTTTTCTTATAGAGCCGTCTCTCCCCTCTCCTCTACCTGAAACTGCTCTCCCTTTTCCAATTTGGTGCTCCTGGCCTCAGTGATTCAAGCAGCTCCTAACTTCTTCCTTGTTGACATTTTGATGTTTTCTCCCTTGGCATTCAGATCTGTGTGACATCCGAAGAGGAGCAGGATGGCTTTATCAGAGTCCTCAGTGGAAAGAAGAGAGGCCTCGTCCCCCTGGATGTCCTAGAAAACATCTGATTGCTGGCCCTCCTGCTTTGGCAGCAGCCAGGCCCTGCTAGATGCCTCGTCTCACACTGTGTCCACGCAGAGGAGCTGCCGCACTGACCCGCCCCCCGTCCCTGGGAAACAGACCAGACTTACCCATCTGAGACTGGGGTACTAGCCATAAGGCAGAGAGCGCATCTCACAGCGTTGCAAGGCTGCCCAAGGTGGGGGCGAGGCTGAGAGAACCGAGCGCCATGCAGGTGCCGGCCTCGGCAGGGCAGTAGCCACAGCCGTCCCTGAGGATTCCCCGCGTCCCCGTCCGTGTGATGTAAGTTAGCCTGTCGGAGGGTGCTCCAGCTTGCGGCGTGGGCCCAGTGCAAGGTCCAGATCCCCACAGCCAAGTGTGTTTCTGGTTCCAGACGTGTGTCCCCAGCACTGGCCCAATCACATCGTCACATTTGCGATCTCTCTGCGGAGCATCAGGAAGTCCGGCTTCCCAGCCCTCAACATGCCAGGGCTCCCCGCAGCCCCACTGGCTTTTTGATTGCACTGTCTCTTCTGTCCTCCAAGTGAGTCCTGGGGGCGCTGTGAGATGTGAGGGCTGAGCTGGTGGCACCAGCCATCGGACCTGATCTGCCCAAAGGTGGCCAGTAGGCAATCCCAGCTGCGGTTTTAGTCACCAACAGAAGTGACAGAGAAGGACACAAGGCACCAGATACAGAGGGAGAAGTGGGAGTAAGGTGGAGCAGAGAGGCTGATGTATTGAAGATTATGCAGGCCTTTAGGTTAGGAAAGCATTCCCTACAGAGGTGAACCTGGGGAAGAGAATGGGGCAAAGAGTCTCAGCAATGAGCCCATTTCATTTCACGTCCTCTATACTAGGGGCAACATTTTCCCTCGTGCCATCCTGGAGGACCCCCTTTTGGAGGCTGAGCCCACCTTGCAGAGAACCAGAAACATGGAGGAAAACCAATAGCATCTTAGGAGACAAGTAACCAAATCAGAATCCTTTCTTTTTTAGGGCAGTATATTATATCCTAGCAGATGTAAAATGCAAACAAATCCTTAGTGTTTCATCCCTCAGAAGGTAGAGGAACTTGGGTCCTACTTAGCATCAAGCAGGGGAGTCTCTCTTACTCTATACTTGTACTAATGTTTACAAGCTTTCAATATACTGTGATGCCTTCCTCCCCAAGCCTCCTCCTAGCAGTCAAACTTGCATCCGATTACTTAATCATTAATATGGTTAAACTTCAATTCACAATGACCTTGGAATCAATGTCCTCTTGATTTACTTTGTTGCAGAGCAATAAAAGCATTAGAACATTGGTTTTTTAAAAGACTTAAGTGGGTGCATCTTATGCATGAAGCATTATTTCCCACACCCTAGTATCATTAGTCGCCACTTACTTCTTTTGTTACTGCTCAGCATGATGTTGGGAGCTGAGAGGGGTTGGCTGCTGGTTTCCCAGTAGTTTGGATGCCTTACTATCATTTTAAAGCTAGCATCCAGAATTTCCTCCCTCTCTGGTATAACCTGAAAAACTGAGTGTACAGAGTCAAGATAGGTTCTCCAAGAGCCAGGGTGGGTAGTATGACTGCCATTCTCTAAAATGGAATGCCAGAGTACAAACTCTCTGGCCTCTAATTTGGTATTCCATTGAATAAAGACAACACAGTGGCTGGAAGGAGCATAGAAAACGTGTGTCCTGATCTCTTTTTTCTGGTGGGGTATCTACTGAAGCTTTCGGGTGCAGCGGTGTCAGATCCTAGACAAATTTAACTTGCATTAAAAAATCAGTTTGCCCTTGGAAACTGAATTGAAGGAGCTGCTGTAGGCATTCTGCAAGGGGGTCCCCAGTGGTCCCTGCATCCTAATATTCTCGCCTTTGTATAGCCCACTCCCACATTGAATCAGGACTGGTTTTACGTGGCCAGTAAGATACAGCAGAAGTCATACTGCGCGACATCTGAGGTGAGGCCAAAGAAATCCTTGCAGCTTCTGCCTTGCTCTCTGGGAACCCTCACCCATAGAACCCTGAGCCACCTCTCTGAGGCCACCATGTGGGAGAGGCCCAGTGGAAAGACCACGTGTGTCTGCAGCTGGGATCCCAGATATCACAGAACAAGAGCCATTCCTGCTGGGCCTGCCCAAGTGATAACTTTATGAACAAAATAAATATGATTTGGTGGTTTTTAAGTCACTAATTTTTGGAGTGGTTTGTTTTACAGAAATAGGTATCTAGAATAGGAACTCGTAATTTGAACCAGTGTTAGAAAGGAGGGAAAAACACGCATTCTACACAATGAGCCCCAACATTTTTTTTTTACTTTAAATTTATTTTATTTTTTCAGTGTTCCAAGATTCATTGCCCATTCTCCACACCCAGTGCTCCATGCAATAGGTGCCCTCAGTACCCACCACCAGGCTCTCCTATCCCCCCACCCCCTCCCTCCAAGTCCCTCAGTTTGTTTCTGTGTCCAAAGTCTCTGTTGTTTCGTTTCTCTCCCTGAATTACCCTACTTCCCATTTCCTTTCCTTCTCCTACTGTCCTCTATATTACCCCTTATGCACCATAAGTAAGTGAAACCATGTGATACTTGACTTTTTCTACTTGGCTTATTTCGCTCATCATACTCTCTTCCAATCCAGTCCATTTTGCTACAAAAGTTGGATATTCATCCTTTCTGATGGAGGCATAGTATTCCATTGTATATATGGACCACATCTTCTTTATCCATTCATCTGTTGATGGGCACCTTGGCTCTTTCCACAGTTTGGCGATTGTGGCCATTGCTGCAATGAACATTGGGGTATATACGGGCCTTCTTTTCACTACATCTGTATCTTTGGGGTAAATGCCCAGTAGTGTAATTGCAGGGTCATAGGGTAGCTCTATTTTCAATTTTTTCAGGGATGTCCACACTGTTTTCCAAAGCAGCTGCACCAGCTTGCTTTCCCACCAACAGTGTAAGAGGGTTCCCCTTTCTCCACAGCCTCTCCAACACTTGTTGTTTCCTGACTTGTTAATTTTGTCCATTCTGACTGGTGTAAGGTGGTATCTCAGTGTGGTTTTGATTTGAATTTCCCTGATAGCTGGTGACGATGAACATTTTTACGCACATCAAGTATGGGTGGATAATGAACCCCCCAAAATATCTAGCATTCCTCAAAGATCTGGAGTCATGCACATACCAGAGAATAAAGCTGGTTCTTGGTGCAAATTGCCACAGATGTTCACACACATACACACACACACATACACACACACACATATACACACTCCCATGGTGAAGAAGAACCCAGCATCTGGGTTATATATTTAAGAGAACGAGTGAGATGGTACATGGTAGGCACTTACTTGAACTAATGTTCTTTGCTATTAAAGGGAGAAAAATAAAACCAGTGGGAAGTTCATAGGACATGTAAATAGTCTGGTGCCAAGTACTGCTAAAGGATCAAAAAGCAGCATGGAGGTCCAAAAGCTGGTCCAGGTCACTGGCTGCTCCAAGGAGAAGAGGGTCAGGAAGGAAACCTACTGGTTGGCCTTAGCCTAGAACCAGGCCCAATCAGCTGTAAATAAAAGTGCCATGTGTTCAAATAGCTTAGATTTAAATAAAATAAACCAGGTTTCTTTACTCAGGACTTCCCAGATCCTTTAATTTTCAAATTTTCACAGTAAATCTATAAAAGGGATTTAGAGCCACGGAACACCTATTAGGATCAACTAGCTTATTCCAAGGCTCATAGTTTGGAAACTGCTGTGATAGAGAATTCTCATACATTATTGGATCCATCTAACACCCTCTTTCTCTTCCTACATCTCACTAAGATACCCTGGAAATACTGAAAAGAACAATAGTGCATAATCATAATAAAATGGAGGTTGAAAGACAATCTACTCTAGAATCAGTATTTAGGAAGTCAGAGAAAGTGGAATCTGTGTCCCAAAGGGATGAAAAGCTTACGAAAAAGGGCAGCTTTCTCATGCCCTAATGGCTTTTGTAAATACTGACCAGCAGGGCATAGGCTGGTATAAATCTGGGAGTAAAACGAAGTTCAGCATTGTCCAAAATAGCCTCCCCAGGAAACTGAGTGAGCAGGTGTGTTCCACAGATTTAACACAAAACAAAAATACTTACAAACAACTCAGACCAAATAAATAAATAAATAAATAGAACTGGTTTAATGATAGCCCATAGCAGTCTCTTAGATTTTGCTGAGTTGTTATTCTGTTGTGTGTTTTGTAGAACACCTGGTGTTTTTGACCCTTAGAACATGTTTTTTTTTTTTTTTTTCTTAGCTTCCAATAAAGAATTTTAAATAGTCCTCAATCTTCCCCTGGGTAATAGAAATGTAATTAACTGAACCTCAAAACATTAACAAGATAATAGCAATTCACTTTATGGTTCTTTTTTAAAAATGAAAAAGTAGCAGGCTTTTTTATCATCTCACCATTAGTTTATTTTTTATTTTATTTTATTTTTTCAGTGTTCCAAGAGTCATTGTTTATGTTCCACACCCAGTGCTCTGTACAATACATGCCCTCCTTAACACCCACCGCCAGACTCACCCATCCCCCTACTCTCCTCCCCTCCAAATCCCTCAGTTTGTTTCTCAGAGTCCAGTCTCTCATGGTTCCTCTCCCCCTCCAATCTCCCTCAATTCACTTTTCTTTCCTTCTCCTAATGTCCTCCATGTTATTCCTTATGCTCCACAAGGAAGTGAAACCATACAATAATTGACTTTCTCTGCTTGACTTATTTCACTCAGCATAATCTCCTCCAGTTCCGTCAATGCTGATACAAAAGTTGGATATTCATCCTTTCTGAAGGAGGTGTAGTATTCCATTGTATATATGTACCACATCTTCTTTATCCATTCATCTGTTGAAGGGCACCTTGGCTCTTTCACAGTTTGGCAATTGTGGGCATTGCTGCAATGAACATTGGGGTACATATGGCCCTTCTTTTCACTACATCTGTATCTTTGCAATAAAAACCCAGTAGTGCAATTGCAGAGTCACATGGTAGCTCTATTTTTAATTTTTTTAAAAAGATTTTATTTATTTGACAGCGAGAAACACAGCTAGAGAGGGCACACAAGCAGGGGGAGTGAGAAAGGGAGAAGCAAACTTCCCGTTGAGCAGGAAGCCTGATGTGGGGCTCGATCCCGGGTCTCCAGGAGCATGACCTGAGCCAAAGGCAGTTGCTTAACCAACTGAGCCTCCCAGGCGCCCCACTATTTTTAATTTTTTGAGGCATCTCCACACTGTTTTCCAAAGCGGCTATACCAACTTGCATTCCCTCCAACAGTGTAAGAGGGTTCCCCTTTCTCCGCAGCCTCTCCAACACTTGTTGTTTCCTGCCCTGTTAATTTTGGCCATTCTAACTTCACCATCAAGTTTAAACAGCTATCGAACATCATCTTTCCTGCATTCATGAAAGGATGTACTGAAACCCTGAATATACACCCTGGAAAAGTACAATATCTATTTCCAAGAAAAATGGTGGATCTTCTTTAGATTTCCTCCACAGGCCTCATTTACTCAGGTTCTCAGGTTATACCAAACCCCAACTGTCTTTATGCATGGCAATATTTTTCTTTATCTTCTCCTTTTAAAAAAGTTTCCTAAAAAGGTGTTTGCTTAGTTTACTTTCATTCTTTACTAAGGCATTAAAAAAAAAATCACCCAAGGTTATGACTTCTCTGAGTACAGCTTTGACCATATGACAGTGTTCCCACTTTTATTCATTTCTAAATACTTTGTAATTAGAGTTTTGATTTTTCTCTTAGATTTTTTTTTCGTGTGTGTGTGTGTGTGTGTGTGTGAGATTAGTTGTGCATTGTGGTAAGAAAATATGATCCACAGGGTCTCTGCTTTGAGGAAATGAATTGGCATTTTGTGCTCTAATATGTTAGTAATCTTTAGAAATGTCCAATGGATGCTGGTGAAAAAAAGAAGTCATGTCTGCAGTATATAAAGTTTAATATGTATCTACTAAATAAACACTTCAAGTGTTCAGATCATCTGTCTTCTCATTTATGATAATAGTATGCTCTCTTAATACAAGGAAGTCAAGAGCAAGCAACAGTGGACTGAAACAAGAGACATCTTGCAAGGACCTCCAGTTGTTTTATCTGGTGCCAGCCCTTGGAGGGAGGAAATGCTCTTCACAAAAGTTTCCTCTTTTACATTTAGGCTGAATCACTAAAGTCAGTTCTTAAGTCACCATTCTTTTTAACTCCCTGGAGGAAACTGTAAATGGCCCAATTTTAAGGGAAGAGTTTCCAAAAATATTCTCAGAAACCTTTTGATATTGGGTCAGGAAGTTTTGAGAGGAAAAAAATTACAGTGAAATCAGCAATGTTGGGCTAAGACCTTATCACATCTCCAGTGTGTGCCACCCATGAGACTGGAAAGGGTGGAAATCACATCATAAACTGATGAAATGTATTCATACCTAAGATTCTAAATCTCAATATGGTGAATCACAAGCTGCTGGTTTCAAATATGGATGTTTCTTTGATCATTAGATGATTGTCATTTTTGCAGTAAACTCAAACACTTGTTGGAGTCTGCTGGGAATGACCATTGTCAAACAAGTAATACTGAAAATGTATAATTAGTGTTATAATAGAGAAAGAACAGTGAACCACAAGAATATGCTGGAACTATGCTCCTTCCATTAGGAACAAGGTCTACAAAAGTTCGAACCTCTCATGCCAAAAACATTCTGGCTTTCCAAAAGGCAATTTTAGACTGAAAGTGGGAAAGTTGCTTTTCATGTCTCTGTTTTATAATGTACCAACACTTGAAGCACTCTAGTTTCACTAGAACTTATGGACGTTGAAGGAGGAGGATATTTTGTGAAGATAACTTGTGTTAACCTTAAATAAAACTGCGAGTTATTTTACCATCAAAAATGGATTTATTCAAAAACAGCAGAGCATTGAAACCCCAGACAAGCAAGCTACAGCACGGAAGACTGCTCTTTTATAGAGAAAGCAGGCTGTAATAAACAAAAAGTGCATTGGAGGAAACTGGGAGTTCTAAGTATAGTGGCTTTTCATTGGCTGAGCCATTGTTACCAGGGGAGGAGGAAGCCTTCCTTCCTCCTGCTGAGATACTACAGAGCATGCAGGTGCAATATTCTGGCATTTCCTGTTGGGTTTGTGACTGATGGAGTGTAGGGCATGAAGCTTTCCCTGATGACTGCCCAACACCATTCGAAGTAAGATTTCTTTTTACTAATTTTCTCAGGTGAAGCAACACTTTGCAAAAGTGAGCCAATTCTTTTTAAACTTTTTAGTATGTCTCCAGCAGGGTGCTCCCTTCAGGCTCTAGTGTTGAGTGGTTGTGCAAAGTTAGCAGTATTAGAAGGAGGTTGGGTGGGAGGGGTGAAGAGAATGAGGAGGAGGGGATAGGGTTGGATGAGCACGTGGTGTGGTGACAGAAGGAGGCGGCTGCTTACTTATCCAAATCACCTCTTGTCCCAAAGAGAGCATTTAGGTTCTTGATCTCATCTCCAGAGAAATGCCCCAAGGAGAGAAAACCATCAGATAAGACCTCATCCATTCCACATCAATCATGATATCTAGGACCCTAGAAAATATATTTCAGAGAATAATAAAGTTTAAAACATCTTCAAAATGGAAACACAATAGAGACTTCTTCACAACAGAGGAAACAAGTATTTTTTTTTTAATCACAGGTCCTGTGATTTGGACCAGATTCCTACCCTATCCATGACGAACCTCACAAGGGTCTTCCTGCTATAGAGAGACCACGAAACTACTCACCCTAGTACAGTAGTGGCTTTTCCCTCTTTTGATTACAGGGGAAAAAGGTAAAAATCTAAGTATTCAGAAATCGGTTTTATAGAATCCATAACCCTTCTGGATGTGTGATATTAAAATCATAAAATTCAACACAATAAAGCAGTACAAGGCAAATCTTCTTGAGCCAATTATGGAAATAAAGAAACCTGTGGGTTCCAGGTTCAAGGAAATGTTACCTTGAACCCAGGAGGATCAGCCATCTGAGGAATATCATGAAATCTGTGCAAAGGGTATTGGGTCAGTGAGCGTGCCAGCATTTGTCCAGGAGGGAAGGAGCAGGAACAGAAGAGATCCCAGCTGGGGCACTCTGTAGGGTAGAGACTGAGCAGCAGCAAGTACTAAAGGCTCACTAGCAAAGGCACAGGGCCTTGCAGGCTATATTTCTCAGAACTCTCTGGGGGGGGACATCTGTGTTAGCAGAGGGAAGAAATTCTTTATAAGCCCTAGGAGAGTGAGACCCTCAGGAATGAGCTGAAGTAAGAACAGATTGATACTAACCTGACTTTTAGAAAGAGTAGATCCTGATAGCTACAGGGCTTTACTTTTGCTCCCGGAGCCTGCGAGCTGGACCCTAACTGAGCCTTCTTAAACTCGAGAAGAGAACCCTTGGGCCCTACTCCAGTGAGACCGATTGGACTTTTGACATTGACATTGTAAAATAATAACTTTGTGTTATTTAAGCCACTAAGTTTGCATTACCTGTTTCAGCACCAATAGGTGCTACAGTATGGCATTGCACTGCCAGTGGGGAAGGTGGAGAGAGGATGGGGGAGATCTGACTGAATGTCATTGGTGCACCTTAAGAACATTGCCAAGGAGGACCAAAGCCTGCAAACACAGGTTAGGAACAAAGAAAGAGCTCCTGAAACTCAGGGAAAGTAAAAAAAAAAAAAAAAAGAATAGAAAAAATGCAATAGGAAAGTAGTAATATGCAACCAGAGTGGGAAGCTATCATTGCCTTTCCTGGATAGTAATAGATCAAACTAGCCCCTGGGGATGAGAAAAGAAATATGCCTTAGTTTGGCCAGTAAGAGTGCATCCAAGAGTGTGTACACATGTACACACACACACACACACACACACACACGTGTGTGTGTGCTCAGATTTAATTACTATTATGCTGTGATACAGATTTAAGCAGTTATATGTTCTTTGATCCAGTTTGTTGGTTTCAAAGCTTTTCCTTACCCATTTTTTACACATGAAGCAGAGTTCCATTATCCAGACTCTAGAAGGTGTCCTCCTGGACCTCTCTTTTCTTGCAGCTGGCTTCAATCCCTTCCTTCTCCACTATCCCTGTCACCACCACCACCCAAGACAGTCCCACCAGAAAAAAACCCAGCCTCCTTAAGAAAATAACACCTCTCTTGTATGTTGTAAATTTCCTAGCTTCAGGAGAATATAAGGGACTTTCCCCTCCTCCCAATTTCTGTTTCCCCCAGAGGAGAAGAGTGGATTTTGGCCTCAGTGACCTCAGGCTTTGTGCGACAAGGAGCAAAGGTGAGCTCCCCAGCCAGGATAAAGAGATGGTTAGATGATGGGAACTCCACTCCCAGCTGTGATTTGTCTTCCAAATGTACTTTATATCTCAAGACAAATCAATCTTGAATGCAGTAATAAGTAACTTATAAAGCATGAGGAAAGGAGATGTCTAATCAAAAATGGATTGTGGAAAATAAGAATATAACACAATTGGGGTGAGTCAGGCAGATGAAAAAAATCCTAGGAGGGTTATGTGACCTCATAAAATGTGGGTGATATCAATATTCTGTAAAGGTTGGGGTGAAAACAGAATTGGTACTGGGAGAGGTGAACTGGAAGGGAAGACACTCCCAGGAACAAGAGAGGGGGCGGGCTACAGATGAGTGAGGCCCATGCCTGAGTGGCAGAGCCTGGAGCCATATAGGACAATGACAAGGGACCCATGGCCATGCAGCAAGGTCAGCCAGCCTGCTTGGCAGCCTCGCCCAGGCACCGTGTGCTCACAGCCCCTCCTCCACTGCAAGAACTTTTTTGGTGGTTCTTCTTCAGCAGCAATCTCAAAGCCAGAATCATCTTCCTAACACATCAAATTGATCCTGTTGCTTCCGTGCTCAGAATCCTCCAGTGGCTCCGCACCCCTGCACCCCATCCCCACCCCCATCCCATCTGTGGAAGCAAGTGCAGCCCCTACAGTGGAGTCTTCTCCTATGTCCCCAGACTAACCTCAGCACTCCTGAACCTGCACAGCCCTGACCACATCCACTCTATTGGCATCCGTCCCTTCTTGTCCAACTGCTGGTAATTTTAAAGTTTATTTCAGTAAGTAGACTCTACTACACTCCTTGAGGGCAGAATGCTACACGGATCACCCTGGAGAAGGAAAACACCCTCTTGGTGATAAGTCCAGGGTACCACGGAGTCATTACTCATCCCCAGCCCTGTCCGTCATGACCAGTGCACCATCCCAGCTCTTAGCACATCTGGGTCATGGCATTTAATGGCCCTGACCTCTGCCTGAATAGCATGTTGGATCAGTCAGCAAAGCCCACCAAGATAGAGATCAAACTGGAGACCTGGACGAGAGCTTGGGTTTTGTTTTCCCGTCCCTTGGCAGGGAACGCAGCTGCAGCCCTGGTCACAAGGCAAGTGTGTCATGTGGCAGATCCGTCACCACCTCCAGAAAACCAACTCAAAGGGTACTTGCTGACAGGGCTGCCTCCACAAGGCCCCTTTGTATATCTATGGACCTCCACCTCCACCACGTTTCGAGACAACTCAGGTTGTGGGGTAATGAGGGAGAAGAATAGGAATTGTTTGCATTTTAGGATTTTTTAAGTCTCAAGTTATGAGCGATGTTGAAAGAAAAGTGTATTAAGTCTGTGTCTTGGATTTACAGTAAGACTGGAATTAGCACCCAGAAGGGGAAACTGTGAGCCTTTCACCCAGATGTTTCCACACATTGTCCCGGGCCTCACACAGTGTTGTGACAAATAGGGGCTCTGTGCTCAGACTGGCTGGGTTCCCATCTGATTTGGCACCTGCCAGTTTCCATTTAGCCCATTTCCTCAGCTGAAAAATAAATACCAAATAATAACCATCACATGAGACTGTTTAGAGAATTAAATAGGAAGATCTTGCAGAGGTTATGGTACATAGTAAATACTCAGTAAAATGTATCCATAAATATACCTCATGCATGCAGTAAGGATAACCTCCCTGAATCTACTACCCATTTAATTGATTGCTCTCTGGCTCTCTACACCTTCGCAAAACTTCCTACCTCATCTGATTTATAAACTAGATGCTTATTTGTCCCCCCCTCTGCCTATACTATAAGCAATTCAGGGGGATGGACTGATTTTTCTCACACTTTCAACAACACACAATGTGAAATGTCCAGCTGAATCTCTCCTTTCCTTGCGCCTGACCCTGTTCTCCATGCATAGTGAATGACCAATAACTGAATCTATCTCCAAAACAGAGGTGCTTTCTGGGGTCTTTTCAACCACTGAAATCTAAAGAGAGTTACTAGGGAGTCTCAAGTCCATGGCCCAGAAAAGTCTAAAGCCTCCATCACTGGGAACATAAATGGTACATTGAAAAAGAGTACAGAGGTGCCTCGAAAAATTAAAAATAAAACTACCATATATGATCCAGCAATCCCATTTCTGAGCATAGATGTCCAAAGGAAATGAAAACAGATCTCGAAGAAGCCTCTGTACCCCCATGTTCATTGCAGCGTTATTCACAACAATGAAGACATGGAAAGAAACTAAATGCTCATCAATGGGTGAATGAATAAAGAAAATATGGTATATATACTCCATATAATTCCACTATAATTCCAATATTCCCATAGCATTCCATTGTGTCTGTGTGTGCGTATGTATGTGATTAATTGAGCCTCCTTCACAATCTCCAGAATTTCCCAAAGTCTTACGTTCTTCCGGACTCCCCTTGCCTCCCTGTCCCTATTCCATTGCAAAGCTGTTTCTGTTTCTGCATACCTCAGACTGGATGCTGAACTCTGTCTCCTCACCAGTGTTTACAAGAAATCCACTCGCATAAATTGTGGCCTAAGGTCCATACACTCGACAAGATGATGTCAGCAAGAGACCCAGAGAGGAGTCCCAGCACATGATACTCCATCAGCTCACTGTCCTCTCACCCCCACCATCCTCCCTGCTCTTCTGCTTCCTCTTGCCTTGCCCCCAGAAGCTCCAGCATATCCAAATGCTCAGAAGGGCGAGAGATCTTCCTTCTGACAACACTACTTTCTGTAGAAAGACTTAGATGACATAATAAAAAAAAAGAAAGAAAAGAAAGACTTAGATGACAATTAAAATTATAATAGTAAAAATTAAAATAATAATAAAAAAAATCAAAAGGAAAAGCCTCCATTTAGAACAACACTTTAGAACAGCCCCAGAGGTTTCTTCCCTCCAGGTCTGTGACCTGCCACCAGCCCTAGAGGACAAAACTCCATCCTCGGCATCTTAGAAGGACATTTCACACATTCTCAACTTGTGCCATGTGGCCAAGTCAACTGGAATTTAGCTTCACTGTTTCCATGTTATCTTTTTAACATTTACGTTTTGAAAGGTTCCCCATGTCAACTCTTCAGTTAACTGTTGATGTGAACAAAGTGTATGCTCACTTGTTTATTAATGCCTTCCTTTCAAGCTGAATACAAAATGATTTTCACTGGGTTTCTGATTTGAGATGTGGATAATTACTGCAAACAGACTTCTCACGGAACATCATCTTTCCAACATACCTTAGACAAGAAACAGTGAGGGAATCTTGGCGATGCTTCATTCTTGGAGAAATAGAAATTATGTCCCCAACCAAACAGTAGAAATAGGATGGTCTGAAACATGATTTTACTGCACAAGTAGGCTTTTTTTTTTTAAAGAATGCTTCTGGTTTGTTTTGTTTTTGTTTTTTAACATGTGTATGCTTCGGTTCCCTAGAGCTTCTTTCCCAGAACTGGATGTATTTGGCCTCCCCTTCACAAGAATTCCCATTAACACAAACTTTCTTCCAAGAAGTATAACCTGTTTCACAAATGGGTAAAAATAGTGACAACATTTTTGCTCTTTTATAAGTCTAGGTGTGCTACTAATCCAGCCATACTCTAAAATATATTAGCTTTAGTCCTTCAATGACTTTTATCTTTACTTGTGCTACCACCTCGTCACATAAGAACATAAATAGTCAATGCTTAATGATATAGCAGTTGAGCTAGACAACTATTAGTGTTTGATAATAGAGTGAGAGAATATGGGGTTTTTTTTAATATAAACAACCTTAGAACCCTGGTTTGGTTCCTTCCTAGCTTGTGGACAAAATGCTTAATCCTTCTGAGGCTCAGAGATAATAATACTTAGAATAATTGTTGAAGAGATGAGGGATATATCTATATGAAAGGGTATAGTCTAGTGACTAGCACACAGAAGGCTCCACATTCTTGCTATTGTCCCCCAAGAGTGATATTATCATAGTAAGAAGCTATTACCCAACTGTAACCTGTTGGCTACAAGAATCCTCTCCTATTATAAGATATTGTAAATATTTTCAGAATATCTTTGTTCCCTATGTAAATAATTAATAGTTAATAAACCAGCATAGTGTATACTGATCTCTAACTCTCCACGTAAACTTGTCTGGAGTCTGGACACAACTGTAAACAGAACACACCAAAGATTGGCCCATGCCCCTGTTGACTGACTGCCACCTCCTTCAAGAGCTATGGGCAAAATTCTTTATGCTTATATGGTCCCTATGTCTGAAACACTCAAAGCATTTTTCCAGAGATTAAATCAGAGCTTTCATATGACCCTGGTTAATAAATGTCAAGTCTCCAATGTGAAACCTCAGAATATCCTTTTGAGGAAGGTGGCTGACAACCTTATCTCCCATACAAATAAACTGAGGCATGTGGGGATAAATCAGAGGGTTTGTTCAGATTCTTTCCTCCTCGTGTATGCTTTTAGTTTATATGTGAAGACCAGTGTTCATGGGAATGCACAGACTATCAACAGGGATCCCCAAAGAGCCTGGTTGTGGTTTCTTGGAGAAAAATAACCTATGATTCTCCTACAATGGCTGGGAGGGTTAAGGGACATGGGGGAGGGGGAAAGGAGGGGGCAGCAGGGAGGCATTATTGAGACAGGGGCTTCCCTAATTGAGTGAAGAGTCTAGGGGCACCTGGGTGGCTCAGTTGGTTAAGCGACTGCCTTTGGCTCAGGTCATGATCCCGGAGACCCAGGACTGAGTTCCACATCAGGCTCCCTGCTCAGCGGGAAGCCTGCTTCTCCCTCTCTCACTCCCCCTGCTTGTCTTTCCTCTCTAGCTGTCAAGTTTCTCTCTGTCAAATAAATAAATAAAAATCTTAAAAAAAAAAAAAAAGAGTCTGAGTCAGTGATGACAGCCTGAACAGATAAAAAACCTGAGAAATGAGGAAACTGTCCTTTGTTTCTCAGCTAGTATGTGGTGACACAGATTTGAACCCAGGCAGTCTGATGCTAGAGCCTGAGTTTCAACTCTTTACACAACTTTTTCCCCAAATACCATGTAATTCTGCTTCTGTCCTTGCACCTTTTTTTTTTCTTAAAGGATACGCTTTTGGCACTTTCAAAATTTATCTCATTTCCAGAAAACTTTCCCCTACCCTTTTCCTTGTTGACCTAATATTTTTTGTTGTTGTTCTCTCCCTCTGACTATCCAAAGTCTTCTTTTGTTTCCTTTTCTAGCCCTTTTCTTGTCTTCTGTTGTGTAGCACATTAGCACACGGGTTTGATCTGGCTTCATATCACATGCTTATCTCTTCAGACCACTTGCCTAACAGTGACCCATCAGCTCCTTTGGCCAACCCAAACCTCTGCCATCTTCCACTGGGGGCTGTCGGAGTCCCCTCCCCTGCCACCCTAATAGTAAAACAGAAGAGATCAAGCATAAAGCATGAAGAAGGACAGACATCAAATGGGAAATATACAGACCATAGAATGGAGAAGGGAAGCTGAGAATACTAGCCAAAAGAAGGCTACCAAAAGAGCAGTGCAGAACCCAACAAAGGCTTCAAAGGCAGAAATAAACTTCCAGAGGGGAAAAAAGATGGCCAGGATGCTTTTATGGCTTTCATAAAGAGAGAAGGAGCCAGGTCATAAACCATGAAGACAAGAAAACATTTCCCAAAGAAGAGGAACCAGAAAGACCGCAGCAGGATTATTGGCAGGGTTAACTGAGCACTAAGAACAGTTAAAAGTTAATCAACAGATATAAGACTAAGAGACATTGTACTCATCTAAAACAGGGACTACATCTGGGCAAAGGTAGAAGCCCAAGGAATAGATGTAGTGTCTGGACCTGCTTCCTCAAGAGAAGTGATCCTCCAGGAAGGAACTGTTAGGTTCTGGGAAACTTTGCTAAGTCAGGAAGCATGAACTGCATGTATAAATGATCTCAGCAATGCTTGAGAATAGTCAGGGATGACCCAGGGATCTGTCTTTGATTGAAAAATATCCCCTGCACCCCCTTTTCTTCTGGGAATGTGAAACAGCACTTTTCCAAGAATGATACAGGGTCTTGTGTCTATTTTTCCACATACATAACAATATGAAAGTCTTAAACACCAAGAAGTAAACAATGAAATTCAAACCAGATCCAGGAATAAAACTTGACTGTTTTGACTCCATAAACTTGGTAAACCTTTTTGCAGAGGAAAACTTAGACAAGAAACTAATGAAGGCATCCAAAAGAGAGGCAAGTGTGAAAAAAATGAAATACGTAGTCCTTATACCCACTGATCTTGGACCCAGGATATTCTATTTCTGAACCACACAATTGGAAAAATACAAAACAGATAAACAACTTTTTGCCCAAAGTTGTTTAACGAAGTGTTACTAATAACATCATAAAATTGGAAAATGTCTATATAGGGCACAAAGATTCTATAGTAATTTTACAAATAGCTTATTTTAGAAAAACTACATTTCCTCATCCTCCTTAGAATTAGATGTGGCCACATTTGCAAGCATATAAGCAAGAATGTGAGCCACTCTGGGTCAAAGATTTTCAAAGATGATAAACCACTCCCACGCATTCTTTCTCCTTCTACAAGAGTCACCCTGGCTATGGGGACCCAGCCTTACTTATTTATAACAAGGACCACAAAACAGAAATCTTGAATTATCACGGGGAAGAACCCACCTAGAACTAATACATAATAAGAAATTAACTTCTATTGTATTTGAGCCATTACCTTTGGGCTTATATACTTGGATGTTTACAGAAGCCTAATTTTCAATAGCCAAAACTGGAAAGAAATCAGATGTATTCCGATGATAAATGGCAACTTAGTTTAGTCTAGCTAACCCTTCGATTAGCTTAGATGAAATGTCCAGTATTACTTTTTTGTCAGTTCCGCCAGTCCATGAACCCAATATGTCTCTCCACTTATTTAGATCATCTTTGATTTTTCTCATCAATGTTTTGAAGTGTTGTATAGTTTTAGTCTTGGATATCTTTGTCATTTCTTGACCTAATATCACTGATTATTCCATAGAGAATGTTAAATGTTATTCTTTTTGCACATACAGCATTTTATTTTTCTCTCAGAATTGATATTTGTTTCTGACTATAGCCTTTTGAGTTCAAATATTTTTTTCAGAAATTTTTTAACCTTTAAACTTGATAATACTTTAAACTTACAAAAAGTTTGTGACAGTAGTACAAGGGATTCTTACATAGCCTTTACACAAACTCACCAACTTGGCTGCATTTTTTCCTTTTATTTCATCCCTGTGGTTTTTATACATTTGAGAGTAAATTATAGACAGAACATTCCTTCATTCCTAAATATTTCAGTTGTGTATAAAACCAAAGATACTTACTTCCATCACCACTGTATAATTAGCAAGGTCAAGAATTTTAATTAATTCTATTTTTCAACCATCAAATCTTATTTAAATTTCACCACCTGTCCCAATAATGACTTTTATAATAATTAATCCATTAACATTTAGTGTAAAGCCTGATGGCAGCCTAATTTTTTAAATTCCTTTTTAGGTAATTTTTGACCTCTCTGGAAAGTTTGAAATTTTTCTCTTTCCTTTTAAAGGTATAAAATGTCACCAGACTTGGACTAGATTATATTTATCTTCCTTAATGCCAGGTAGAAAAATATGGTCTGAAAATTTGTGTCTTTATTTAGCCCAATATATGTTTTACCTTCAGTTCTAACATTATTTCTTGTCTAATACTTTCTCTGCTCCTCTGAAATTTCTGGTCTCTCATTCTCTCAACTAGAATCTGTTGGGTGCCCTTCATGTGCCAAACATTGCCTAGTTTAAAAAAAAAAAAAGTAATTTAACCTCAGACTAAGCACCTGAACTGATCCTTCTCCAGCAAGGACACAATGCTTGGAAAATTGCAAGGCAGGACCCCATCCTTCCAGGGAGTCCTGCCCCTAGATCAAAGGCTATGTGCCTCAAGACAGAGGAGAAGCCATTCAAATTTCCTTGCAGCTAAACAAGGTATTTTGAAACATGAAGGCTGAAAATCCAGAACCTTTGACCAATGCTTTATCACTCAAAATAAACTACTTATATTTATATTCATTAAATACAGACAACCTGGATATCAGGAACTTCTCTCAAAAACTTTCCCTGTACACCTGAAACTAAAGTAATATTGTGTATCAACTACACTTTAATTAAAAATATATATATAGGGTGCCTGAATGATTCAATCAGTTAGGTGTCCAACTCCTGATTTTGGCTCAGGTATGTTCTCGGGGGCATGGGTCAAGCCCCAAATCAGACTCTGTGCTGGGCATGGAGCCTACTTAGGATTCTCTCTCTCTCTGTCTCACTTTGCCCTACTCCCCCCCCCCGCTCTCTTATTCTCTCTTTCTCTCTCTCTCTTAAAAACAAAACAAAACAAAAAAACAACAAAAAACAAACAAACAAACAAAAAATTTGCCCAGGCATTATCAGATAGAAAATCTGTTATTCTTCCTGGTATGGATCATCAAATATTTGAAAGTAGTCATACTATAAACATGGAGCTTTTGTGGATTTAGGGGCAAATAGCACATGTCTTTATTGTTGTTGTTGTTTTACAGAACTCCCCCCCAATAACTTGCCTCTTTCTACAGGGGAACTATAAACATTCCCATAGTGATTTTCTTCCTTGCCTGCCATAGCTCCCCTCTGGAAGTTAATGGTGTTAAAGTTACAGAAAGAAAACAACACTGAGATTTCTTCTGGTAAAGATGGAGGCTGGAGCAGGTGGTGAGCTGGGACCAACTATCCAGACTCCATGTCTCAGATTTTCAGATTCAAGAAAGCTTTGTCCTGATCTCTGGAATTGGTCAGTCTCTCATAGACCTACTCAGACTGATCAACCCACCAGCATTTGAGAAAGAAACAGGTAATTACTGTACAATGAACAATCAGAGCTTCACTCTTTGAAGACTAGCAGACCTGATTTCACTTCTCAGCTCTATCCCTTATAAGAGTATGACCCTGGGCAGTGATTTAATTTAACTCTTCTGAACCTTGATGTCTTCATTTATGAAATGCAACAATAAAAATACTACCACATAAGACTCATGTGGGAGAAGTTAGGATAACATATATTAACATATTCCTGGTACCACGTGAGGCATTCTATAAATAATGACTACTAAAAAAAAAATTCATGCTCATATTCACAGGTAGTTACCTTTCTCCAAACAGACAAATTTGTGCAGTATTATAAATCATAATCATGATGTTGGGGACACCTAGGTGGCTCAGTCAGTTAAGTGTCCAACTCCTGATTTCAGCTCAGGTCATGATCTCATGGAGGGTAAGATTGAGCCCCCTTTCAGGGTCTGTGCTTAGTGGGGACTCTGCTGGAGAAACCCTCTCGTTCTCCCCTTGCCCCTCCCCAACTTTTTCTCTCTCCCTCTCTCTCTCTCTCTCTTGCTCTCACTCTTTCTCTCAAATAAATAAATTAATATTGTTTAAAAATCATAAGGTTGTAAAATGCAGAGAAAAACAGGGAAAAGAGATTGTGGCAAATCCCAGTGCCTGGTGTTCCTATCCCCCAAAGGCAGCATTATAGCCAAGCTGACTAGGATAACTTGTATTTACAACAAGCTTATTCCAGGAAACTCCTTTCTAGACCTTGCAGATGTTCTTCTTCTCCTCTGTCTCCTTAGGACCTGTCAGTAATGACAAATAGACCAACGTTTAAGCTGACTTTGTGTAGAGGGCTCACTACTGTTGGTTTACTGTGATCCTTGAAGGATCACAATGTTCTGGGGTTGTGAAGATTCTTCACTTGGCCCACCACTGAGTCACCACAGCTAAGGGGTTATTTTTGTCCATTACCCAAATCTTAATTTTTCTCTCTTGACCCATAACTTCATGAATTAATCATTACGGAAAATAATAGATAATTTTAAATAGGTGTCTCATAATCATTCCCTGGGTGTATATATTAGTAACATGAATGATTTTACAGAATCACAGAAGTATAAAGATAAGCTTTCCCAGTGATGATGATGAGAATTCAAAAAGTTAGGGGATTTTTTTCCCTTCCTTTCTTCTTACATTTCTGAAATATCTTTAACTCTTTTTGGAAAAGGTCTACTATCTGCTCCTTTCAATGAATTATGCATGCCAGATGCTTAGAAAAACAGGCTTATTCCCTCTATTTCATAACTAATGTAGCAAATGAAGGAAGAGTGTGGATTCATAACATGAGAACACGTACAATAAAATGACTCTTTTTTTATTAACTTGCAATCTCCCAAAAAATACTCCAAAATATATAAGACACGGGACAAGTTCAACATACAGTATATTATAATTATTAACCATCAAAAATGAGTCTCCTATAAGCACTTTGTCAGGGATTAATACACAACACTATGTATATTCAGAAGTTAAATGAATATTTTAAAATAAAGCTTTATAACAATTTTCAGCAATTCTGATAGAACTCGCCCACACTTGTAATATCATGTTTGTTCCAAAAGGTATAATCATGTGAGAGCTTGCGTAATAAATGCAGAGGAATGTCTGTCCTGCTATTGGCTTTTGGAAGTGCATTTTTCCAGAACAGTTTAGAGTCATATAGAAATTGAGATACAATGAACAGATAACATTTCTGTTTTCTTTCCTGAAAGTTGTACCACACAATTTAAGAATATTTTGTATGTCATAATTGATGATTTCTCCCTTCCTATCTTGAAAAAAAGGCTGTATTCAAAGATATCAAATCATTCTTATGTTCCCATTTGAATTTGCCTTCAATTGGACTTTCTAAAATACTTCTCTTTCTATGTTTCCATAAACAGAAATATAGCATAATGTTTAAATTTGCTTCAGCTTTGAGCCAAGATGATAAATATTCAAGCCAAAAAGAACACCATTCTGGATTATATAGGGAAGAAGAGGTGATGAGAAGGAAAGAGAATGATCAAATTCTGTTTCCAGTTCTACCATTAACAAGCTAGAGTCTCATTTTCTTATCCATAAATAAGCATTTACTAAGTTTGTTTTCAACTCATTCTAATGTTCTATGACTCTAAATTATTTCTTAAAATAGGTCCATCCAAACCAAAGACCCTTGCCTCTGCATTTTTTAGATAGAGATGATGCCTACAAAAGGAAAAAAAAAATGTTCTGATTGATTCTTCTATAAACTGCACCTTTGGTAAAACTCAGTTTTCGGGAAACTTCTGCCTTCCCTGTAGAGTTAACAATGCTGGGAACCCTGGCCTACACAGGATGATGCTTGTCAGATAAGCTGTCCCTATCAAGAGCATTTTTATGATAGGCAAATCCCGTTTCATTCCTGTTCGTGATGTGCCATCACACCAAAAGGGGGCATTGTCCTAAATATTTACTCTCTGTTTCATGTGTAAGCATGTCTCATGTTATAAAGCAGTTAGGTCATCACTGGGCAACTCTATGAAGTTGAGTGGCTTCCTTCACCTGGAAGGGATGGTAGGGTTTCCCATGGTACCATGTTGAAAACCTGTATCAGGTTTCAGCTCCACTTCCAACTTCCTGTTGGCCCTTCTGAATAGAGTGGGAGGGGATGAGGACACCAGGAGCGTGGCTTTCTTCTAAGGGCCGTTAGTAAGCAACTTCTGTTGAAGCAACTTCTTCTTTAAGAAAATACTGATCACAGAAGTACCCATGATTTTCTAAATAAGAAAGCTCCACTATTATTATGGGGCCACATGACTTATGGGCCAGTGATCTCACTCAGTCTCTAGGACCCACTGAACGCAAGCCCCAATTCTGCTGTTCTGCTTACTGGGTGGAGAAACTACAGCCTACTGGCACATGACCGTCACTTCTGCTCTTGAACATGGTCCAGCACAACCTGCCACAAACCTGTCAAGTCACACAAACAGGAGTCCAGGCACTATCTATTTCCCTAGGATGCTGAAGTCCTGTTCTTACAAAACACAACAGGGTTTCTCTAACTTTCAACATTTTCCTGTGATCGAACTGCAATGGTGAAAGAAAAAAATATACTAAAACCTGATCTTTTAAAAAGACAGGCTGATTTGTGACAACATAGATGGACCTAAAGGATATTATGCTAAGTTAAATAAGTCAGACAGAAAAAGATAAATACCATATGATTTCACTCATATGTGGGATCTAAGAAACAAAACAAATGAACAAACAAAGTAGAAACAGACCTGTAAATACAGAAAACAAACTGATGGTTGCCAGAAGGAAGGGACGTGGGGGGATGGGTGAAACGGGTGAAGGGGAGTGGGAGGTACAGACTTGCATTTATGGAGTGAATAAGTCACAGGGGTGAAAGCATAGGGAATCTAGCCAGTGGTACTGTCGTAGCGCTGTATGGTGACAGGTGGGAACTACTCTAGTGGTGAGCACAGCATAGCCTACAGAGTTTTGTTTTTTGTGGTTTTTTTTTTTAAGATTTTATTTATTTGACACAGAGAAACACAGCCAGAGAGGAAACACAAGCAGGGAGAGTGAGAGAGGGAGAAGCAGGCTTCCAGCCGAGCAGGGAGCCCGATGTGGGACTCGATCCTGGGTCTCCAGGATCATGACCTGAGCTGAAGGCAGTCGCCCAACCAACTGAGCCCCCCAGGTGCCCCACCTACAGAGTTTTTGAACCACTCTATTATATGCCTGAACCTAATGTAACATTGTGTACCAACTATAGTTCAGTTTAAAAGAGGCAAAATAAAATAAAAAGACTGGCTGCCCCCAAACAAGATATTGTAAAAACTATTCAATTCTGATAATTCTTCAGAAAATAAAATTATACTCTTTTGATGGGAAAATTACATTTTTCTAGAAATGAAAATCTGAACAACTAAATATGTATGTAAGAACTCTCAAACTTAGGAGTAATTCTCTTTCAAACAATCCCCTAAGAAAAATTCCCTAATGTAGGCCTATCACCAGAGATAGAAAGAGCCCTGGGCAATTTGTTCAGCAAGGAAATTGGCACCTGAGACCTGATGTCCACATCTCTATCAACATTTTTTATTAAGTAAAAACTGTTGCTGTTCTACATTAAAATAGATTCAATATTCCATTTCAATTTCTTGTGTCAAATGCCAGAGTAAGAAGGAACTTTTAATGTAATGCGAAATCGATAGAGTGAAGTTTCTTTTAGCTCCTTGAATTTACTGAAACCTGGCTAATCCCAAGGACTTGTTTCTCCTACTGTCCTCTTAGGCTGTGTTTTTCTCCCACACCTCAAGTGTCTCAGTACCAGGACAATGAGTTAGATAGCTGTCCTTCCAGCAACTCCTTGTTACTTCTACAATTTTTTTTTCTTTCTTCACATTCGGAAACCTCATCTCCTTTGCAATGGATACCGAACACTGGAAAAAAAAAGTTTAAGTAACAATAATAAAAAATTTTAAAAAAAAAAGTGCCTGTTTCCTGTTTCCTGCAGCCAACTCCTGGCTTCTCAGACATTCTCCCTTACTCATTTTCTTCTTCTCCATTCTTTTATTATTCTTGGTTACTTCAACATCCATATAGATGATCCAGTCAATGTCATGGACACCGTTCCTTGCCTTACTTTCAATGATCTTTTGCTGCATTCCACATGCCCCACTCATTTCTTGTCATCTCCCAAATCTCTGCGTCAACCTTCTCATTCTCCACACACCATATCAATCATCCTTACTGGGAATGGCCAGCCAAGCATGCTGGCCTTGCCAGGTTATAATACAATAGTGTCCCCAAGAAGATAACATGGGGTAGAAGAATAGGAGAGAAAGGCAGAAGATAGTATCAGAGATCAGAAGAGACTTTGAGATATAAAGAGTTAAACATTAGAAGAAAGAAAAGAAAGAACGGCAGATGCTAACTAAAAACTTCAGATTCCCTCCTGATATGCCCTCCTGGGCAACAGATTTCACATGTGTGTGACTCTGCCAAGAGATGACTGACTAAAGGAGTGAAAAAAAAAAAGTAGCAGCTCACCTGAGACTACTGAGGGATACCCTCCTATCTTTCAGATCCAAGGGTTGGGGAAAAGGGCCCCTATTGGGGTAAGACACAGATTTATGGATCCTAGGGGAGACAATATGGCCAGGCAAGATGGAAAATATTCCCTTGAACACAGAAGTCCCTTAGGGGTATGTTATGTAGGCCAGCCTGGGAAAAGGTTGAGCATTAGTGACTGAGGGTGAGGAGAAGAATTGGAAAAGGCTATCTCCCGGTTAATGGAGATTCTGGATACCACCGACACCCCTAACATTGGGAATATGGTATCTGTAGGCTCTGCAAGTTTCTTTACACTCTTGTCACAAAAGTAGCTTTTAAATTTTTTATAATTAAAATTAATAATTTTAAGCGTAAAATTCAGTGGCACAATATTGTACAACTACCTCCTCCATCAAGGCCCAAAATACTTTCATTACCTTGCGGAAAAATCTCACACCATTAAACAATCACCCCCCCTTCCCTCCTTGTCCCACGCCTGGAAACCACCATTCTGTTCACTGTCAGTATAGACTTGCCTATTCCAAGTATTTTATACAAATAGAATCATACAGTTTGTGATATTTGGGCTGGCTTTTTCATTTCTCACAATGTTTTCAAGGTCCATCCACAGCGTAGAACATATCTAAGTGCTTTATTCTTTTTTAAGACTGAATAATATTCTATTATATGCACATAAAGAGACCCATTGGGGTGCTATTCCCTAGTTACCTGGGGAGGTGAGGTAAAAATGTGTGGCCTGAACAAATGAGCAATCCACATAGACCGGGCATGAAGGTCCTGGTCAATAGAATTCAGTAAGTGTCCACTACCATCACTATTGTTATTACTGGGGTAGTAATTTTTATTATCATTTAACTAAATTTCATTCCCCAAAGTCTGCAAATCCTAACTATTAAGATGGCTAATTTTATGTGTCAACTCCGCTAGGCTATGGCACCCAGCCATTTTGCCTAACACTGGTCTCGATGTTGCCAGGAGGATATTTTTTTGATAAATTTTGAGGAAATATTAACATTTACATCAATAGATGAAGTAAGCAGTTTACCCTCCATAATATGAGTGGACTTCATCCAATCAGTTGAAGCCCTAAGAGCAAAGACTTAGAGTGTCTTAGAAAGGGGAATTGTGCCTCAAAACCATGACAGAGAAACTCTGCCTGAGTTTCCTGCTTGCTGGCCTGCCTTATGAATTTCAGACCTGCTAGGCTCACAGTCACGTGAACCAGTTCCTTACACACACACACACACACACACACACACACACACACATGCATGTGTGCACGCATGCTTGCATGTATGTATGTATATGCTGGCAGAAATATATTATTTTATATTATTTTCTATATCTCATATATATTGTATCGTATATAAAATATTATATAGATTTGGTTTAATTTCTCTGGAGAACCCTAATACATCCTACCTTACTGAAGAAGGCATCTTACAGTCCCTTATCTCCCAACAGTGATCAGCCTCCCATCCAAGGCTTATTCAAGCAGCTTCTCTTGCTCCCCAACTGTCTTTAGATCTACTTCATCTCATCTCATTCACATAATAGCACTCCAAGTCAATATCATGAGATGATGAAGCTGAGGTTTAGAAAAGATCAACAACCTCCCCAGGCTCCTACAATTTGTCAGTTACAGTACAGGATATGAGTCCATAATTATGTAAGTGTAAGACTCATGCTCTCTCCAATGACCTTACATCTAGTCATCATTGTAAGGCACGTAGTATCCAGCACAAGTCTTGACAACTCTTAGACACTTAACATGTGTATCCTTTGGACTATATCAAAACTATAGTGTTAGTTCTTTCACTGGAGAGTGTCATTCTAAAAACTCATCTTTATGCTATCTTGAGCTTCTTGATTTGTTGCGTGAATTTGAAAATTATCGTCAGATATTTGCTATACTCTCCACCAAGTTATCAAGAGCTATTGCTGTCACACAATTCTCTGATGCTTTGTCCACTGTGAACAAACCAAGTTATAATGTCCAAGCCTTGGTGGTAATGATCTAATCCATTTATTTGCCCTCCCACAAAAGTCACCCATGGCTCAGTTGGTTAAGTGACTGCCTTCAGCTCAGATCATGATCCTGGAGTCAGGCTCCCTGCTCAGCGTGGGGAGTCTGCTTCTCTGCCTGACCCTCCCCCCTCTCGTTCTCATTCTCTATCATTCTCTCTCTCAAATAAATAAATAAATAAATAAAATCTTTACAAAAAATAAGTCACCAGGAGAAGGAAAGTAAATGGGAAGTAGGGTAATCTGGGGAGAGAAATGAGACATGAGAGACTTTGGACACAGAAACAAACTGAGGGACTTGGAGGGAGGGGGTGGGGGGATGGGAGAGCCTGGTGGTGGGTACTGAGGGCACCTATTGCATGGAGCACTGGGTGTGGGGAATGGGGAATGAATCTTGGAACACTGCGGAAAAAAATTTAAGTAACAATAAAAAAAATAAGTCGCCCATTTATTATATTGTAAACTTCTGGAATTAAAAAAATTAACCAAGAAAGTTGTTCACTCAAGTATTGATCTTTGTCCTATGTATTTAAAAAGTTTGGACTTTGAATAAACTCTCTGTCTTTCCTCTGAGGCAATGATGCAAACTCTTCTAGGGTTTACATTTAGTGGGAAATATGTTCCCTCATCTGGTAAGTTTTACATGTTTGTGGATATGTATTCAATAAAGATGTAATTCATAATTGGTTTTCCATGAAAGGATCCAGTTTGAGTTTTAAGTCCACTTCAATTAGTGGTTCCCTTTAGCAAATCATTGTTTGCAATGGAAAAAAAAATTAAAACCCCAGTGGCAATGAGTGTGTTTAATGTTTCTGGGTCAATGAGAGTCTCACCTTTTTTCTTTCAACTTCAATTGTCAAACCATATTTTATGCCTGTGATTCTTTGAATTGCTACTTTCTGCTAGTTACAGAAATTACAGCAAGAGAAGCTCCAAGAGCAGTTCTTACCTTATCTGGAGAGCAGTGAAGCATCAGGAGTCTATAGATATCATTTATCTAGTACAGATCATTAGTGGTTTGCTACAATTAAAACCTTCTATGTGCCAGAAACTAAACTCTGTGCCTACAGAGAAGTATACAGTCCTCTTCTGCAGTGAGTATAAAATCTAGCTGGGGAGAGAGATAATGTTTATAAAAGATAGCCAAAGAACAAAGCGGGAAGTATAGAATTGCCAGCTGGGTAGTGTACAGCAAGGATGGCAAACATAGGGCCACCCCTATCACTGATACCCACGGCTGACATTGCTAATCATACCTCCTTTGCCCTACAAGCCTGGATAAAGTCTCATTTTAACATCTCCTCAATACAGTATTCCTGACAGCCATTACCAATTAGTCATGAAAGGATATGCAGTGACATCTCTTTGTAATTTTATATAGATAATGCTCGAGGAGTTCAAGAGAAAGTGAGGACACATTAAGAATCGAGCAGTTAGAGAAGACTTCTTCAGGAGAGTAGGACAAGAGCTTGAACTATGGATGGGACAGCTTAGTGGAAAGGGGGAACTTAAAACATTCGAGCAGAGGGACTGGAGTGAGCAAAGCCATGTCAGTAGGCATTAGTTCACTGGGTTTGGGCTGGTGAAGAGCCCTTGCAAGTAGGAAGAAAAACTTTATCAGCCTGCTGCCTAACTCAATGCTTGTTTTCCTATGTCCAGAAAGCAAAGAGAATAGATATTAATTTCCCATGTGCCTCACTTCTCCTCCCTCCCAGATTTTGAGAATCAGAAACACATATCCAAAAGAAACTCTGTCTCAAAACATGAAAGGGGAACATTCTCAGAGAGCGGGAAAACTTCAAAAACAATACATACCAGATTTAAATCATTTACTCTATATCAGACATGAAGTAACCAAACATTTGGACCTTCTAATCTGCAACAATTCCTATGGGAATTGTCATGGTACCCTAATTCAACCCCAAAAGGGATCCGTTTTCAGCTCAGACTCCAATCAGGATCACTTCAGGGACAAAAAAGAAAAAAAAAAGGTGATACAGAACAAAATGGCAAAACTGCAACATCTGGCTGTGGGTTCTCAGCAGATAACAAAAAAAAAAAAAAAAGAAAGCAGAGAAATTTTCCCCAACCATATAGATCTAGCATTTTTCCAATCATTTGACAATATTGAAAAT
The DNA here is from genome assembly GCA_004023965.1 of Spilogale gracilis. NCBI lineage: Eukaryota > Metazoa > Chordata > Mammalia > Carnivora > Mephitidae > Spilogale > Spilogale gracilis. The sequence goes on along the minus strand of PITA01002395.1, from coordinate 93,943 downwards.
AAACTTCAAACAAAAATATAAGGAAAGAATGAGACTCAGCATTCTGATATGAAAATTCTGCTTCCCTTGCATTCCTGCAAAAGGCAAAAATAGTATAGGCCAAGAGGAGTGATTTATATTCAGGAGAACATGGACAAAGGAAGACAAGGATGTCCAGGCTGGATGACATTTTCCATATGCCCTTGAAAAAATCTGTCTGGTCAAGTATTCTAATCAAAGTTTGAATGAAAAGGGAATTCAAAATTAGTATATGTATATTATGTATAATGTGCATGTATATATATACACATATAATATGTATTACAGTATATATAATTATGTACAGTTTCTGAGCACCATTAAAAGTATCTATTGTTGCATGTACTTATGTATGAATTAACTTTTTCAAAAAAGGTCTATATGATTATTATTCTGTAAGTAGTTTCAGTTATTCTCCAATAGTCTTTTTAATGTCTCCCAAAATCCATTAAATGATTCCTTCAGATACTATTAGTGATGCCTATTAGAATAATATAGATGTTGCTCAGCTATTGCATTAAGAGTCTATGCTCAGGGTGAACTAAACAGGTGAGCAGACAATCTTAGGTCAGAAGCAGAATCTGAGACAATGATTCAAGTACACATGCTTTCCTGGAAATGCACTCTCAGGAGAAACCTGTGAAGGACTGTAATAAGGTAAGACAAGCAGAGGAGACTGAGCAAGACAGTGGTCTCTAGTATAGTCTGACCTTGCCCGACTCTACAGAGGGGCTATGGAGCAAAATCCACACCTTGGAGATTTCCCTTCCTAAAACAAAGGACCTTACACTCCCATATTAGTGATTTCATAGCTGTTAAGGCCAGTGACTTCCCTCATCCCCAGATAATCTTCCAGCTGTGAAACACTAGCAGCCAATGTTCATGGAAGCTGGGAGAGTAGGTTCACCAACCCAAGACAGGGAATCTGGGAGGGGCACCACAGTCTCTTTGCAAAGTATTGTCTTCTTTGGCCTCATTTTTATCTAGCAAAAGTCCATAAGCAGCAATGTTGGCAAACCTTATTCCAGCACCTTCAGACTCCTTATAAGGCCCTTTGAGAATAACTCCTGTACGTGGAACTAGTCTCCGAAACTCCACTTCTGAAATGTGCTCTGAAGTAGAAACAACAGCAGCAATGCAGTTGTATAAATTAATGTTATCTGACCAGTCTTTGATATGCTAGAGGAACACACTAGGACTTGTCACTCAGTACTGCAAGACCAGGGAAAAGGAATCCAAGGGGAAATGGAACAGGGGATCAGGCTTGGCAATTCAAAAATGAGGCCAATGTTAGAAAAATCACATCTTCTCGAGTCAAACATATCCAGTTGCATTCCAAGACTGGAATATTATAGATACTCTCAGACCCACAGTTTCTCCACTGGTTAAAATGCAGTAAGATATGCCTTGCGTAACTGTTGGAGGGAAAATGTTTCAGAAGCCACTAATGCAGTGTTTGGCTCATTGTGTGCACAGCTCAATAAATGGTATTTTATTGCAACGGCATATAGCTCTGCTCCCCACTCAGACTCACTGAACTTCATCCTCAAAGTCCAAACAGATTGGATTTATCCACTGCAGGACCTAAACAAAAACTGCAAACATTCAAATGCTAACCCAAAAAGCCATGGGCCAGAGTACAGATCATGAAAGTAGAGTTGTATTCTTATAGAGCAACTTTCTCCACCAGAAAGAAAATATTAAATGACACCAAGCGCTGGGAAAAGGGGAGGAAGGCAAACTTGGTAGAATAGAGAGGGTATAATAGATAATTTGCAAGGCACAATTTGAGGCTGCATCAGCTCAGTATTGTAACATTGCCCTGAAGAGTTTTGAGTAACAATGGTGCTAGGTTGTCCTTGCCATTGCCCTGTGACAGGACCAGAGACTGCCAGCAGCCAGCCCATTACTCCTTGTCATCTAGTATGGAGGAAGACTTGTCTGATCCTGGAGACTCTTTCAAGGCTCCATCTAAATCTCATCTGGACAACCACCAATCTGATGACTAGAATTCCTCATAAATCTGTCACTCCCATCCCCAGCGTGGATGGTGAGGATGAATATTAGGGACCATGGAGGCATGAATGGAGATTATGAAATGCATTTCCCCAACATGTCCTTCTGTCTTATCCACAGTTGACCCTTTTGAACTTCGCATTTACTCAACAGGACTCCAAGAAGCACCAAATGCAGCTTAAGGCCTTACAAGTCCACCACCCAGAGGGCACTTGGCCAACGTGCCAATTCTTTGCTTCCTGCAGAGTTGTTTGGGAGAAGAGCAGTGGGATATAACAATTTACACTTGGGTTTTTCTTTGATTTGTTCAGAATTTGGTGTCCCCTTCCATTTCTCCTCCCTCTTTTTTTACCCCAGCTCCAATTAGAAAATTCCATTGTACAAAATCCCACTCCACGGGAACCTATATCAAATTTAGGAAGCCACTGGTGTATAAAGGACACTCATTTCAGGAGGGTAGGACACAGTGTGCCATGTAATCAAAGGAAATTAAAGACATTAAAGCAATTGTGAATATACACCCTTTGCATACACAATTATGGGGAATTGTTCACAAAGCTTACACACTGTGGCACTGGATGGTTTCCAAATGGCACTTAAGGCACAAAAATTATTTATTTAGGGCCTGCAAACATGAGTTTTGTTTGTGTTCTTATGCATGTTTGGCAAATACAATGCAGGCTTTGCTTTCAGAACATTTGGCCCTAAATAAAAAGAAATGTGTCCGCAAATCCACCAAGAAGTACACTAAATCTAAAACTTCTTTTGTTGGATCCAGAGGGAGGCTGAGGAAGACTCTGTTTGTTTTCCAGCTAAAGGCAACATCTGGATGCAATTGCCAAGCGTCCTGGCTGCTTTGGCCACATCTAGCAGAGAGGCAGAAAGCGTTACCCAAGACCCTGTGCATTCATTGTGAAGCTGCCCACTGCTTATAGCACACCTGGAGTCAGTTAGGAAGGCAAAATATCCATGGGACCAAGATGATCTCATCCTGTGCCTCTTAATGACCTCCAACATTTGCCATCTACCCCAAGACATGCAAAGCACTATTTACATGCATATTAGATTTCTTGGTTGGCAGCAGAGGTGAGGAGGAGAAGGACATTTTTCTACCATTTTCACTTAGTAAATAAAAAGCAAGCTAAGATTTTACAGTCCATCTACTAGGCTAAAGTACACAACTCTGCTTACTGTGTGATTAAGCAAGCTATATAACATCAGCCTCACTGTCATTGGTAAAACAGCTTCAAGATGGCAAACATCAAGTGGCCACACAGAGTAGTCCTTCAAAGAATGTAGGCTAAGAGTATTCAAATATTTTATCATTCTCCTTATCCCTTCTCTTTGACCCCTATGCAGAAAAGTCTCCTCCATTAAACACAAAAACAAAAAACTTGACATACCACTCACCCCCGAATTCAACATGCCTCCATTTCCTTAAATGCCAAGTTCCTTAAAAGAGGAATCTGCGTGTGTTGTCCTGCCCTCACTCTCATTCACTCTCCACACCTGTTCCTTCCCCCACAATGGGTGATAAGAATCACTCATCCACAGTCTTTGCCATCTGATTATGAGTGTTTCCCAGGCTACCCCACTGACAAGCTAGCCACACAGCTGAAGTCGATCAGTAAAATGTGGACAAACATAATAGCTTCCACTTGTGAGCAGAAATGCTTGCTCCATTCATTTTGGCCTCTTGCATTCTTACTTTCCTCCATGAAAATGTATGGAAAAGAAAGGCTATTCTTTAGCCTGAGTCCTGGAATGAGAAGGTTCCTTGAGCCCAGGAAACACAGCCAACTCTCAGCCTTCATTTAATGTCCGAAGGAAATAAGTGTTTGGTTTTACTCTGTTGAGAATTGGGTTGGTTGTTACTGAAGCAAAAGCTAACTGATACCCAGAATCTGTCCTTTTGCCTACCCAAGTATCCCTACTGTAATTATCAATAAGGGAGAATCTGTCAAGGAACCCCCTCTTTACAGAACTCCCCGTCTATCCCCATTTGCCTCTCTGTATACATGAGTCCCCTGAATATTGCCATGTTTGTAATTGCTAGCTCCCTGGTCAGCAATTATTGACTCATATGTGGGCATCTGACACAGTTCATAGTGGGAGAAAAGCACAAAGCCACCATACACACAGAAACAGAATGAGAAGGAGCACCCACGAGGGCTTGAGCCACTGGCTAAAGTCATTGTTTCTATTGCTAAATGTCCATGTATGGGAAAGAGTTCCTGGCTAAAGGGGACAGGGCCAGGATGACTACACACATGGGCAGGAAAGAGCAAGGTCCTCTGTTCACACAGGAGGGACTTACTATGAGCCATCTGGTGGTTGGTGGATAGTAGCTTGAAGAGTCAGGTTCAGAAAGAACAGGTTGGTATTGAAGTGGTTTAGAGCCAAGTCTTTCCATTCAGACATGGTCTTGACCAAAGATTTAAGGAACCATCCAAAGTTCTCCATGTGGTGAAGCCAAATCTAAAGAAAGAATACAAGGGTCTGAGAAAAACCAATGCCCCTCAGAGTTGGGAAGAGGATCATCAGGCATACCTGGGACACCAGAGTAGGCATCAGTCCGCTAGGTTTCTGACAAGCCTACCCAGGACAATAAATTAGAGACTTTCCCACCCTCAACAGCAGCTTCTAGAGCCAATCTGGGACATTGCCTTCAACTTGTTTCCAGCAGAGCAAATTTAACCACAATCAAAATTGCTGTGTCCTCTGAGCACCATTCTGATAATTCACCGGAAGAGATTGCAGACCAAATACAAGAGTGTTCTGGACTTTCAGAGTAAAGCAGTCATTCACCCCACACCTCACCTGTTTTTCAACTGCAGTAATCTGCACCAGTAGAGGAAAGTGTTTTACAAACCCACGTCTTCCTCTTTTTATAAAGATGGAGAGGCTAAAGCAGGCAGGCTACCCACCAATATTAATCCTTAGCAAGGTATCCTGTTCAGAAACCTGTAGGTCATTGGATTAAAGACTGATTGGGATGTCCTCCCATAGGCTTGGTCCCTGCTGACTCACTTGAGGCTGCAGTAGTCTCCATGACAGTTACAACCCCAATATCCCCTTCCTAAGTCTCCTGGAAACCTTGGACATCCTTGGACTTAACACAGGGGCAAGTTATGTTTGTCATGCAAGATGACCTGCTAAGGGATCTCTGCCCAACATCTGAAAAACCAAGTGAATGCAGGCAATAACGAGTATGGCTGGGTCGGATTCCAGATTATAAAGTATGGCAATACACTTATAAGAGCCAACACCTCTTGAGTGATAAAGATAAGCAATGATCTAAATATGACACAGAAGATTTATGATAATCCTTATACCACCCCTGTGAGATAGATGCTATTGAAAGTCCCATCTTACAGGTGAGTGAAATATGGGAGAGTTCAATTAACTTCCCTGAGACATATTAAGGGAGAATGTAAAGAGGTAGACACAAGGGGCACCCAGGTGGCTGAGTTGGTTAGGTGTCTGCCTTCAGCTCAGGTCATGTACCAGGGTCCTGGATTGAGCCCCGCATCGGGCTCCCTGCTTGGTGGGAAGCCTGCTTCTCCCTTTCCTTCTACTGTTCCCCTTGCTTGTGTTCTTTCATTCCCTCTGTCAAATAAATAAATAAAATCTTCAAAAAAAAAGTCAATACAAGATTCTTCATTACAGCATTATTTTTAATAATTGTAAGGTTTCTATAGTGATATTATACACAAAGTTAAATGTCCAACAATAAGGAATGGATTACATAAATTACAATATACCCATACTACATTAAAAATAACCCTGTAGGTGTGTACTTTGGAAATAGAAATCTATTTTTCATGTATTATTAGTATATATATGTATATATATGTATATGTATATACATATATATATCTCAAGGCACAAAATAAATTAAGGCATAATCTCCTATTTTGCATATATATATAGATATCTATCTATCTATCTATCTATCTATCTATATATATATATACACACACACATAATTCTGAAAGAAAATGCATCTAAGTGTTTCTAGCAGTCCACAAATCGTAATGTTATATATGCTTTGGGTTACCCTCTTTTTATTTAATTTTTAAGATTTTATTTATTTATTTGAGAGAGATGGAGAGTGAGAGAGAGAGCATAAGAACGAGGAGAGTCAGAGGGAGAAGCAGACTCCCCACTGAGCAGGGAGCCCAAAGTAGGACTCAATTCTGCGACTCTAGGATCATAACCTGAGCTGAAACAGTCGCTCAACCAACGGAGCCACCCAGGCGCCTCGTCACCCTTTCATTTATGTAAATCTTCTAATAAAAATTAATTGCTTTTTCATGACAGAAAAGTTATATCAATTTTAAGGATCATAAACTAGAATAAACTAGAATGGCAGATTACCTGGGCATTACGATCAGATATGTGGAGGACTCTTAATACCATGCACATTGAAGGCAAGGCCTCTGATGTGGGTGCAGTTAGTGTGATCCAGCATCTTCCAAAGTGTGTTGCTGGGAAAAAGGGTGTTTCATGGTCAAGTAAATTGGAAAATTCTGCTTACTGCTCCCAAAGATTCACAATGCACAAATTCTGTCAAAAAAAAAAAAAAGAAAAAATCTATTTCACTTAGCTTATTTTTTAATTTTTTGAGTATAGTTGATACATGATTATATTAGTTTCAGGTATACAACATAATGATTCAACATTTCTATATGTTATGCTGTGACCAGCACAAGTGTACTTAACATCTGTCTGGATATACATGGAATATCACACAGCCAAAAAAAAAAAAAAAGGATGCAATCTTGCCATTTGAGACAACATGGATAGATCTAGCAGGTACTATGCTAAGTGAAATAGGTCAGACCGAAAAAGACAAATACTACATGATTTCATTCACATGTAGAAATTAAAAAGCAAAACAAATGGGGCGCCTGGGTGGCTCAGTGGTTTAAGGCCTCTGGCTTCAGCTCAGGTCATGACCTCAGGGTCCTGGGATCGAGGCCCGCATCGGTCTCTCTGTTCAGCAGGGAGCCTGCTTCCTCCTCTCTCTCTGCCTGCCTCTCTGCCTACTTGTGATCGCTCTCTCTTTGAAATAAATAAATAAGTTCTTTTACAAAAAAGGCAAAACAAATGAATAAACAGGCCAATTAAAAGTAAAACAACACTTATATATAAGAATAAACTGATGTCTGCCAGAGGGGAGGGGAGTGGGGAGATTGGCAAAATGGTGAAGGAGAATAGGAGGTACAGGTCTCTAGTTATGGAATGACCACATCATGGGAAGAAAAGGTTAAGCATAGAAACTACAGTCAATTGTTTTTGTAATAGCATTGTTTTGCTCAGTTTAATCCAGCATTTTCCAATTTCATATAATCACGAAGGTCCTTTACATAATACTTAGGGTTAAAGAAGTGCTCACAGGTTTTGGATGCAGTAGTATTACTTGCCACTCATCATTCTGCTGAGCATACAACCCTTATACAAAATAATATATATTTGTATATGATGGAGCTTGGAAATATGACAGAGTTTGGAGCATTGCAGTTCACTCTCTCTCTCTCTCTGCTCAACCCTAATACCCTCCCTTCCTTACAGGTGTGGTTTACAGAATTCCTGGAAAACCTCCTACATCACCTCAGAGTCTATTCCAGACAGTGACGTTTGAAAGAATTAAATAGAAAGAATAAAAGACAGGTATACCGAGATTGAAAACACAAGAATCATGCTTACTTAACTACTTATTTTCATGATTAAAAAATCAAATTTTAGAAGTTGGATTTTTTTTCTTTCTTTTTCATTTATTTTTGAGATGGCTAGTTTTTGAAATGCCATGAGGAAAAACAACATAGAATGACTACAAAGCTGGTCAGGACTTTTTTTCTGTTTTCCCCTTACTGAGTCTTAGGACATTACCAGATTCACTGTTTCCTCTAGTTGTCTTACCTGTGCCTTTCTGGCACCTTTCCTATTTTTTGGAAATTTCCTATATGGTGAGATCCACCTGCGCAAGACAGAAATCAGGGAACATGCTTTTCCGGCCTCCCTTGCTATTAGAACACAAGGAAGTGAACCAGACATGCCTTCACAGATTCCAGTGACAAAAAATAAGACAAGGAAGGATTGAGCCCTGAATCCATTTTACTAGAACATGAGAGGGAACTTGGAAGAGAAATACCAAAATTTTAGAACCTGGAATGTCATAGGATTTCACAGCAGAGTCTCAGGTCACTGTTTTTGGTGAGAACCAGGGAATGAGTATCCAGCCATCAAGGAACTATATCCATGAGGAGCCTTGGGGAATATGATTTTGGTTTTCTTCCTAACTACAGAGACTCAAAGCCTGATTCTCTGAGTATTCAGTAACTTCCTGTTCTATTTAAACCAGCTGGAATGGGTGAGCAGTGCAATTTTCCAGAACCAGAGGTTTAGACATGCCACAAAATCCCTTAAACACATAGCCCAGTTGCTCTACTCTTTGGTCTAATACCATCAGGCTACCTCTTCTCATAGGATGAATGAGGGATGCTAGAGAGGAGACAGGTTAATTTGTCGCTGATATTTCAGAGTTAACTAGATGATTGTTCGCTTTATTCCATCCAGTTAGTGTTGATTTTACATGTGACTGGGTGAATTATTCTTACTCTAGCAAATCCAGATCGTCTACTGGCTCATGTAACACTACATTGAAGTCAGTAAGAGTAGCCTTCAGCATTTTCCTCTCTTGGATCTGTAACATGTCATATTCTAGTTCTCTTCCTACATAATTGACCCCTCCTCTGCTTCTTTATACACTCTTCCTCCTTTACTCAAAATGTAAATGTTGGCTCTTCTCAGGACTGGGTCTTTTCTCTATATATACTCTCACTTGATAAACTCAAGCATCCTCTAGTTTTTAATAAGACCCACATCTAGGGGATAACTACATCTACAGTTCCAGCTTCAAACTCCTTCATGAGGTTTATACTTCATATATCACCCGGTGATTATCTAAGAGCTATCTCAAATTCAACGTATACAAAATGGAACATTTACATAGTGTTGTCATCCACCTGGTTGTTCACCCCAAATGCCTAGAGCCTTCTTTAATTCACCTTTACCCCTTTGACCTACATGATTCAAAAAAATAGCCAGCATTCGAAAGAAGCTGCAATAAAAGACAAAAGTAATCTTTATAATGGATCTAATCTGTGCTCTCCACTAAAATGGAAGAATGTACCAACTCCCTTTTTAGCATGCAAAATAAACCAGGAAATGCACAGACTAAAATATGAACTGAGATTAAAAGCTCACTCGAAGTTGCTGGAGAGCAGAAGGGTGGGGGGGATGGGGTAACTGGGTGATGGACCTGATGAAGGGCACATGATGTCATAAGCACCGGTTACTATATGACTGATGAATCACTGAGCTCTAAGTCTGAAACTAATAATACACTATATGTTAATTAATTGAATTTAAATTAAAGAAATCTCACTGGAAAAAAAAGAAGCCTTTGAGAAAATGATTCAGGAAACCAAAAGCACAAAATCAGAATTGATTTTGATGTTCATAAAAAGCAAGATTACAACTACCAATTTGTAATATAAAGGAAATGATTCGACAGTAACAATAGTCCAGATTTTATAATCCCAAATTGGGGTACCAAGGATCAGGAAACGGTATGGTGACCAGGGGTAAATAGAAGCAATCGTAATGCAAAGAATGACATAATAATGTCCTGGAATCACTGAACTGATCTTAAATTTAAGCAATGGAGAAACAGAGATGAATGTTTCAGGAAAGTTGAACAGTAAGATCAAAACTGAAAACTATCAGACATTTAGCAAGTGACTGGAAAATAAGGAAACAAAGAATGTAGGCAGAAATATTTAGCTGTTTGGCAACTTTCTTATCTGCAGGGGGAGTGAGAGAGGGAAAAGCAGGCTGCCGCCGAGCAGGGAGCCCGATGTGGGACTCGATCCCGGGTCCCCAGGATCATGATCTGAGCCGAAGGCAGTAGCTTAACCAACTGAGCCACCCAGGAGCCCCCAGTGGAGATTTTTTTTAAATAAATAAATAAATAAATAAAAGATTCCCTTTTTTTTTTTTTTGCTGTTGCCTCTTTTTTTCTTTTTTTAACATTATTTTATTTTTTTCAGTGTTCCAAGATTTATTGTGGGGCTAGGAATTAATCACATCAGCTTCCAAAGGGAACTCAGGCAGAACCTGCAGGGATTTAGAATGGGACCCAGCATATTAAGTCCCTCTCTTGATGGAGTGGTCAAGACCAAAGCCAGAAGGCTCCTCTATTGCAACAGCAAAAAGAAAAAATACTGCAACTTAACATGAAAAATATAAGTGAATATTTACCAAAAGCCAAAACAGAATCTTGTGATGCTCCCTGAAAAGAAAACAGAAAGAAAAGCGTGTGTGCACGTTGATTGATCCTGAAAGTCTCAGCTTCATTCTGCCGACACTAAAGTACATCACCGGGTCCTTCTATGTATTCCATTCAAAAGGGCCTGGGGGCTGATACCAGCTCTTCAGAGCTGGGTCGGAACCATGGGGCAGACCCCTTCAATTTTCCCCTGGAGTGCGTGCCTATTGGGAGCAGGAAACAGGATCAGGAATGGAACAGGAAAGGAATAATAAAGTAATAACAGTGAACACTGAGGCGTGCAGGGAGTAAGAATATTATAAATCGAGGGACAGGTCCGATTGTTCCCCTTCTTTACGCAGGGGAGGCAACAAAGGCTTCCATCCAATGCCAGGATATGTCTCTTTTAATGCTTACAACAGTCTGAGGTACACATTATCCTCACTTTACAAGGGAGTAAAACAGATGAACTTAAGATAGATCCCCAAGGATGCCCAACGTCACCGCACTGACAAATAGGGATTAAAATCCATCCCTTGAGTTACTCCACAAAGTATGTCCACATTTTTCCTTCTCTGATGTTCATGCTGAACGCGATTTTTTTTTCTTTTGAAGATTTTCATTTAGAGGTGCTGAGTGGCTCGGTTGGTTGGTGGGCTACCTTCAGCTCAGGTCATGATCCTGGAGTCCCAAGATTAAGTCCCGCATCGGGCTTCCTGCTCATCAGGGAGTCTGCTTCTCCCTCTTAACCTCCCTCGCTCATTCTCTCTTTCTCTCTCATTCATTCTCACACACTCTCTCTCTTATTTATTTGAGAGAGAGAGAATAAGAAGGAGAGGGAGAGAGTCTGAAGTAAGCTCTGCATTGAACACAGAGGCCGACACAGGGCTCAATCCCACAACCCAGAGGCCAGGGCCCAAGTCAAAGCCAAGAATCAGAGGCTCAACAGGCTAAGCCACTCAGGTGCCCCTGAATGTGATTTTCTACATGTCCTTTCTTTGGCTGTGCAATATCATGGTATGCTAAAGTAAAGGGCTCCCTGCTACCCACCTGCCCTGGGCCGGGGGGGAGCACATACATTCCCTTCCCTCTCTATATCTCACTTACATTCTGTCCATCCTATAGGCAGATTGCATATATGTGTCTGCGAGCTGAAGGAAGCTCCTTGGTGAGACCTTTCTGGGAGAGTCTATGTAAACATACAGATATAAACTGTATCTATGTAAACATACAGAACATAAACATACAAATATACAACCATGGTTCACATCCCTCAAAAAGAATTTCTAGATAATTCGAGTGACTATATTAAAACTTTCACATGCTACCTCACCTGGGTGTATAGAAACCGCTACAAAAATCCTGAATACAAGGTCTCTGTCAAAAATCTGTGCCATGTCTCCTTACAACTCCCCATGGTCCTTCCAAAAATACTTGGAAAGTCTTTGGGTAAACCACAGTGAACAGGCCGCACTCGTCCTCATAAATCATGCTATTGTTTAGTGATGCACCGTCAAGACAGGCCACATTTATCTCCCCACAGCAAGCCTGGCAAAAATATGTCCAGAAAATATTGGTCATGTTATCTTTCCAAAAGGTTAAGAGGAGGATTTGCTTATCAACGATGATTTATGGAACTGACAAGCGGGAGCACGAATGCGGCCAGGAAATGTATAAGAACAGAGAGGCTGGCTTAGAGCAGAATTATGGTGTCAGGGCACGAAGCCGATAGCTGCATTCTATAATGGGACCTGGAAAAAAAAAGTGGTATTCATAAATCACGTTTGTGAAGAATAAATAAAAAAAGAGAATGGGACGCGGCCAGTGCCCCTTGTTGTTTCTATATCATAATTTCCTGGCCTGCCCTGCCTCTGTCAGAGATAAGAACTTCTATTGCTTTCTCCTATCTCCAGATTAGGTCTAAACACCAATAAATAAGACACTCTGGCTTCTATTGGTGTGTCCTGTCCATTCTTGACCTCCGCAGTGACTGATAAATGATTTTTGGTGACTGGGTGGTTTACGCAGTTGAATAAACGCGCCTGACTCCCATCCAGGGAATAAGACTTCCTCCGTGGCTACTGCAGGAATGCCCAAATCCCGGCTCTCTCTCTGAGTCCCCACCCGCATGACTCTGAACACGTTTTCTGTTTACATTTCTTTCATTGCGACACGACGGAAAAACACATCATGCATCAATCTGAAAAGCCGAGGTCACCATCCAGAACAAAACGAAAGAAACTGTGTGAGGTCATCCCAGTCCTCCAGACCCAAAGCTATTCGCCTGCCTAGCATATTTGGAGGCGGTGGTAGGGGAGGTCAGAGCGCGTGGATGTTTGTAAAATGGACTGGAGAGACACGTCTCCTATCTCTAAGTGGAGAAATGGAATAGATATATGTATACAGAATTTGTCAGTCTTTTTAATCCTGAAATTATATCATTGAACTTGTAAGGAGGAGTAGTTAACCATCTGCTGATTTAATTGACATTTTAGCATCGACTGAACTGTTCTGGAATAAAAATATTTTATGACTTCCTAGGTTTTGCAAAACATTCTCTCCTGGTGTTTTATTGTGGCCCTAACAGTAATTCAAAGACAAATGAACTTCAGCACAAACCCCCTCCACCCCCAGAAGTCCCTGGGATTGTTTTAAGTTGATGCATCATGGGTCAGAACGGTATGAGCACCTTGCTAGGAGACTTTATTTTCCTTCCTTAGAGAAGACAGCTAACCTCTAGGTGTTCCATTCAGTAGATGAAGTGCAAGCAGTGAGGCGTGCACACTTGTTTTTATCCATTTTGAAGCCTAAGTTGGAAACAAATACCATTTTAAGACCTTTTGTGGGATTAAAATGTGGAAGGTGTCATTAGGTCAGGTTCTTGTCCTCTGCCCGCTCTCCCCAGCTTCTCCTCATTAAGTGGCCCACACCGTTCCAAGGAGGCAGTACTGCATGGTCCTCCTGAACCTCGTGCTTGACCTTCTTCCTTACCCCCAGCTCCATGCAGGCTCTGCGGGCTCCTGTCCAGCTACCTTCCTCTCCCATTTCCTGAAACTGACTCAGCCGCCCCCATCCCAACACGTACTTTATCCACCGGATCGCCTCCTGGGTTGGAGGCTTATACTTGCTCTGTAGGTCCATCCAGTTTTGAGGAGGCCACCCTGTCCAGGCCTGGCCCTCTTAGTCTACGTCACATGGTCCTCTCAAACCCACTAGGCAGAAAGCTGGGGCAGTTATTGATTTGTGACGGTGGGGTCCCTGCTCAGCTACTGCAAAGTATGGACATAGACCCCTCCACTTCCTCAGCTCCTGGAGCAAAGAGACACACGAGAAAGTTGCCAAAGATGGCTGTTTACTCAGGTCAGGGAAAATCTGACATATAAGACAACCTATGATTTTTTTTAAGTAATCTTTTTAATTGAACTGTAGCCTCTGGAGAAAGGAGGTCAAAATAATACACATGCGGGTTGATGACCCATCTCAAAAAAATATAACCAGATTCAGAAATACAACATTATCAGCCAGAAGCCACTCTCATCTGCCTCCCATAAGAAGTCCCTACTGGGGCATCTGGGTGGCTTAGTGGGTTAAGCATCTGCCTTTGGCTCAGGTCATGATCCCAGCCCCACATTGGGCTCCCTCCTCAGCAGGGAGTTTGTTTTTCCCTTTCCCTTTCCCCCTCCCCCTCTTCCTTCATACATGCTCTCTGTCTCTCAAATAAATAAATAAAATCTTGAAAACAGAAAAGGAAGTCCCTCCTTCCTCTTAAAAAGCAACCAATATCATGACTTCTGTCCCCAGACATCAGTTTGCTTGTGTTTGAATTTATACAAATGAAATTGTACCTCACATTCGCTTTTAGGTCTGGCTTCCTTGGCTCAATATTGTTTGTGAGATTAAGCCATATCATTGCGTGTAGATGATTTTCATTTTTATATAGTTTTCCACTGAATGAATAATGTACCATAATTTATTTATCCATTCTAGTGTCAATGAACCGTTGACTTTGCCGTTTGGAGCTATTACAAGCAAGACTATTCTGGAATCCTTGCATTAATTTTCATTTGCTATATATGCATGCTTCTGTCGGGTGTGTCCCTCCAGTGCACTTTCTGCTGAAGGCCTGAGCAAAGGCTGTGCAATAATATCCCACTGTTTTATCAACTTATACACAATTTATTACCAGTAGTAGTTAAAAGAGTTCCAAAGCCCTATTTCTCGCCTGTACTTGTTTTCGTCAATCTCTTTAATGCTAACTTTTCTGATCTGTATTTAACAACAGTGCTATCCTACACCCAGGCAAGAGTGGGAACCTCTTAGGCCATAGGCTTTGAAGGCTCTCCTGGGCCCCCCCTAATGTCATCCCACCCCTGGAAGTCCTCTGGGCAAAGGCGAAGGGAGCAACAAAAGACATGAGTAACGGGACGAACATGATAGGCCGCACTGATGTATGCACTGCACTCCCTGAAGATAGACATGGGTCTTTGTGGGTTTTTTCCCCAAAAAATGTACAAAAATGTTCTTAAGAAATTTTATTATAAAAACGTGTTTGTAAAAAAATGAAGAAAAAAGGTTAAGTATAAACAACTAGAGAGAAAGAACATTTAAGGATTAACACTAGACTACATTCTTCAAGATTATAAAAAAGTGGAAGAAATATATCTTTTCCTAGATGAGGGTAAGTTACCAAAGCTAATGCCAGAGAAATAGGCGCTCTAAACACACTGATTTCCATAGAAAATAGAAAACAAACCATCAACTTACCAATGTCCAAAAAAGCCTCAGTTTCAGAGGATTTCACAAGGAAGTTTTATTTCAGAATATAGAAAAAACAAAAAAGAAAATGTTGACATTTTAAAAATTATGTGATTATCATATTGATATCAAACCCTAAAAAATATTACGCAAAACAGAAATCCTTAAACCACTTTTACATATTAACATAAAAATCCTTATTAAAATATTAAAAAACAAAAGCCAGTAGCACATACAAACAACAGCATATCGTGTGACCAAGAAGATTTGCTCAAAGATGTTTCCGTACTAGAAAATCTATTACTGTGAGCCATCATATTTATATAAATAAATACAAAAAGCATGTAATCCTCACTATAGATCATGAAATGACACTTGAAAACATTCAACAATCATTCTTGATATGAAAAATAAATAACAAAAACATTCGATACATATGTATAGATGGATGTTACTCTAATATAAGTAAAAGATGTTCTCCTTAGCCCATATGCCAGCCTCATGCTAACAGAGAAACACCAGAGACATTCTCACTAAAGTTGGGAACAAAACAAGGATGTCCAATGGCACCGTCACTCCACCCACTATTATCACTAGTATTTAACATTATTCTCCAGGTACTACCCAATGTGATCAGACAACACAAAGATATTACAGGGTTAAATTGAAAAGAATGGTGTTGATATTTTGCTTACAGATGATATGGCTGCACACGTAGAACGTCTCCTCCCCTAAACTGACTGAAAACTACAGGAAATCATTAGAGATTTCACTAAGTTAGCAAGGGACACACTTAAGATGCAGAAACCAATGGCTTTCAGTTATATAAATAGCCAATGGTGAGAAGATAAAATGAAAGGAAAGACTTCATTTACACAAGAAATCTATGACCTAAAATAGTCTTGCTAATGGTCTTAAGATTTGACAATATTCAGATTATAAAACAGACATTTTCAAAACTAGTAAAAGAAGATTTGACAAAATGGAAAAGCATCACACCATGTCCCTAAATAAGATGATTCAACATCATAATGTCAAATCTCACTAAGCTAATTTATAATTTCAACGGGGTTTCCATAAAAATATCGATGGGTGCTTTTAGAAGTCGCTAGGCTGATTCTAATTTTAACACAGGAGAAAACATGTTTCCAGGAAAAGTCTGAAGAGCAATGAGCAACAAGAGAAGACTACCTTCCAAATATTAAAACAGATTATAAAGCAACTGCATAAAATAAAGCCACTGTGTGTTAGTGATGCATGGATATATGGACAAACCAAAGAAACATAATAGGAAGTATAAAAATAGGCCCAAATGATGTTAAGAATCTGACGTGTGATGAATGATGCATCTCAAATCAATAAGGTGAACGTGGATTACTTAATCAATGACTTTAGAATAGAGCTCCCATCTTTGGCACTATTTACATTTGGGGTAATTGGGGCTGGAAAACTCCTTGTCCTGGGTGGCTGTCCTGTCCATTGGAGGGTACGTAGTGGCATTCTGGACTCTATCCACTAGATGCTAAAAATATCCATTCTCAAGCTGAGATGACCAAAAATGTCTCCAGACATGGCCAAATGACTTCTGTGTGGCAAAGCTGCCCATGTTTAAGGACCACTGCTTGAAAACAACCAACTAACCCTGTGGGGGTAGGGGGAATAGGAATTGAGCTATATTTCAGGAAAAAAAGTAAACTCCAAATATGTCAAAGATAAAATTTAAAAAAATAATATGATAAAAGTGTAATTCAAGCAGACATGTGAATTACTTTGTAGTCTTAAATTAGAGGACCCTTTTCTAATTTTGACTCCAAATTCAGAGCCCTCTTCTCCATCTCCCCACAAAATTTTAAGCAATATATTCAATTCCCATGAGCACATTGTGGAATCAGAGCCATTTGGAGGATACAAGTTAGTGAAAGTAATGGTCTTAAGATTGCCACTAGGAGACAGCCATTGGCCATTGAGCCATGGGATATATTTTTAGGTTCTCTCTTAAAATAAAATTCTGACAACCACTGAGTATGGAAGCTACACCATAATCCAACTATGGAGCAACAGATTTTTCTTGATAAAAACAAGGAAATTGAGAGGAGGATCCAGTTGGGGTGGGGGTGCTTGGAGAGATGATTAAATTCAGTTTCAAACACATGCCCTTCCTCCTCAACAGTGAGCTTTCAAAAAAGCTACAAGAGGGCCACAATTTGACTCAATTCCGTCATTGAGATTGTCAAGGCAAACAGCCAATCATATTAATAAATGCACCTACCTTGCGCATTCTCTTTAATATTTGGCAATTAACCTGCCAACAGTCCATCATGCTAGACATATACATTGGCTACAGTCACAAAAATAAAACTGAAAGACTATGGTTTTGGACAATGTTTTCCTAAGAACCATCCAGCACTCTATTCTTGTCTAGAGTTTGAAAATGACCTGATGATCAGTTTTGAGTAAAGCAGTCGGGCTGGATGTGTACTTTCCTTTGTCTGTCAGCCTCCCAAGAATCCTGAACTACAAAAGTACTTAGTGCAATGCTTGTCATACAATACACAGTCATGTTATAGTCGGGTCTTCCCCAAATTCAAGTAAGACTCAGAATACCCTGGTAGCTTATATAAGTGCTTGAGCCTGTTCTTGGAGATTCTGCTTTGGGGAATCTGCATCAATACCCCCAAAGTGATTGGATGTATGTGTTTTATGGATCTCGTTTGAGAAATACTCCTATAGAATTCTCGGTGTAGTAGGAAAAAAAAACAAAAAAACTTTTTCTTTCAATTCCGGTCCATCACAGACTTTCAGTTTTATGAAATACAATAAAAGTGAATGACTGAAAAAATGGAATTTTGAAAAAAACATTTATGCACACAAAGAAGTCCAAGTGTTTTTTAATTAGATTCAGCAGGGACAAAATTACATACCAATTAATATATCAATTCATTGACAAATATAATCAGAACCAGTAAGAAGAGGAAAGAACAAAATCTGTGTTTCAAATTCACTGGAAGTGTGCCTTGAAGCAATGAACACAGAGAATCATTATTACAGTTGTAACGTTGTCATCTCATACTTACAACTAAACCAAAAATTATGAGTTAGCAATTCCCCACATTAAGCATCTATGTGCACATTTTGAGCAAATGCTATGTACGTCAGCATTTAAAGGTTTCGATGTAACAAATGTATTTGGTACCATAAATTAGCTTAGCCATAAGATTCACAAGGAATAAAATATATCCAAATTATTTTTCCGTTTTGTTTTAATTGGCATTTATAGACATAGTAGATAAACCTTTCCCACAGAGGTATGCTGACAGAAACGTAAGAAGGTTTCAAGCAATTTCAACAGATCAAGTTGCTCCTTTCCAACTTGTAATGCGGCCCTATCACGCAGCTCTAGTTTGCAGCTCACGCACATGTGATCACCAGGAAGCCCACCATAAAACCGGTCGATATCCATTCACAGGCGAAGCCACTGATCATTGCTTGGGTGGCAGCCATGCAGAGTTGACTTTGAAGAGTGCTGGCCTGTAGGGCATGAAAAATCCACCCGCCAGTATTTCCTTCTGCAAACACTCAAGAAAAATGGACACAACCTCTTTTAAACATCAGAGATTCACTCAACAGTGTTTGAAAAGTTAACATATTTGGAACAGTGCATTTAACTGCTTAATGTCTCCAAACCTGTCCAGATGGCAAAGTAGCTGACAAACATTCATGTCTTTTGTTTGAAAATTATGCCATCACCATACAACGTTAACTTTACATTCATTTATAAGGGCTATGTTTTGCTCGAAATTCTTGTAAATAATAATTATCATTTCACATTCACAATGACATCAGGAAACAGCTTCAGCCACACACATCCAATTAACATGAACACATTGAGATTTTGCCAGCAAACAAGAGAGAACCAACCACAAGGGATAATCTGGCACCAGAGAGGAGGAGCCAAAGTCAATTCTAAAGGCTCCTATCAACTCATGCCCTAACTACGAAAACCAGACGCACCAGCTGGAAAGATCCAGCATCCTTGTAACAGCCCAGCTGATCAGCTGGTGGGGGAGTCGTGCTCACATACGGTATATACTCCTACCCCATAGACCGTTAGAGAAGCCAGACGTGGAGGCCACCGCTTGGCTTGGGGATGGTTTGCAATTGCTTGCCTTCTGCAAAAAAGAAATATTTTGCCCTCCCACAGCACTGAACTGCGCGTCCTCTGTCTCTGTCCACTTCAGCTCCCGCTCGAGGGCTCTATGTGTGTCTCCCCCACCTGCCGCGGTCGAGGGCTCACAATCCCCACACCCCAGAAAATAGTGGCCACACAAGTGCACCCACCCAACTGTTGATCACTGTGAAAGACCTACTCCTCCCAAAGCCGGGGATACAGTTCTGCCCATCAGCTGCCAGGGTGAGCGGTGCCAGGCCACATAAGGGGAGCGCTGCTTGCTGAGGAGGACAGGGAGAAGGCACAGCAGAAAGTCAGCCAGTACTCAAAGGAAGAATATGAGGACTGTGCCTCCAATAGTACTCAACATGTAGTCAGTGCAATGACTGCTAGAGGAAAAGAATGATTCTGAGGAGTGTACCAGGGACTCAGGGGTGGTAGATGTTCCTACGCAGCATGAGACATTGTATACAGTGGGACTTATGCTGGAGGGTGGCTGGTGAGATATTGTATGCAGTGGGAGGGTGGCTGGTGAGACACTGTATACAGTGGGAGGTTGTACTGGAAGAGTGGCTGGTGAGACACTGTATACAGTGGGGGTTATGCTGGAGAGGTGGCTGGTGAGACACTGTATACAGTGGGAGGTTGTACTGGAAGAGTGGCTGGTGAGACACTGTATACAGTGGGGGTTATGCTGGAGGGGTGGCTGGTGAGACACTGTATACAGTGGGGGTTATGCTGGAGGGGTGGCTGGTGAGACACTGTATACAGTGGGGGTTATACTGGAGGGGTGGATGTGAGACATTGTATACAGTGGGGGTTGTGCTGGAGAGGTAGCTGGTGCTGATGCCAGACTGACTTCTAGCACCCTCACCATGTGCTGCTGAAACCACCAGGGTGCTACAAACACAAGAAGCTGAGAAGCCCGCTCCACAGGTCTGTCTGCTGCCTCCAGGACAGTGTTTCTCAGGGTGGCAACCAGACGAGGAGGCCATGCCACAGGCAAGGGGAAGAGATGTTTTAAAGTAAATGCATATTCCCAGCTCTTGCTGTGTTCAAAAGCGTTAGAGTCTCAGGAAGTGAATCCCAAACGATGGATGGTTCTGGAAATCTCAGTCCTAAGTGAGGCAGGCCACCCCTGCTGACCTGAACCCTGAAGTCCAAGTGAGGGCCACCCTGGCTCGCACTCCTCTAAGCCATGTTCAGGGTCTACCCTGGTTTCCTACGCCACATGGGAGCTGACGCTTCCCCCAGCCCTGGCTGGACGAGCCTGAGTCTGATTTCCTGGTCAGCTCTCTAGGGTGTAGTTGGAAGCAGAACTCTTCCCTGCAGTAATGGTAGTAAGCACCCCTCTATGCTGAGAACCTATGGTGTGCCAGGTGCCATAGTGGGTGCTTCCAAGACCTTATATCATCGTCACAGCAGCACTCTGAAGTAGAATTATGATCCCATTCCACAGATTTGAAAAAGGAAGACCAGTAAAGTTAACACACAACTAATGAATGGTAAAACTGGTTGTCTTACCCCCGCTGCATATAAAGTTGGACTGTGACTGAGACCCAGAACCCCATCTAGTTCTTGCCATCCCCCTTTTCCTGACTTTGATCCCTTTTCCAGAATCCTCTGCTGTCCAAGATCTTCAGATAGAAAACTCAGCCCCGTGCTAGGGCCCCGGCTGTCTGCGGGTCCCAGTTCCTGACGGAGCGCCGGGATGTCACCGTGGGCAGGGAACAAGCTAGACTTTGTTTCTCTTGGAGCCTGTTTAAGCTGCTCCAGGTCAGAGAGGTCAGTCTGACACTTGGGTTAAACCCTCACCCCTGCCCCAGACCCTGAAATTTTCCCCCTATCATGGCTGGAGTCTCAGGAAAACTGGTGGGAAACTACCTTTTTCTGGGATCTTGGAATCTCAGTCAGCCTCTCCTGTTTAATAGTAAAGCGGTAATTCTCAACGTGCAGCCCAGAAAATACCTGCATCGGAGTGAGCTGGAAGCTCAAAAAATGCACATTCCCAGGTGCCCGACGCGTCCTAACCCAAACCGTCAGGGCGGTTCTTTTCCCACAGGTGCTCTGTACAACTTCCTGAATTCCATCAGCATCCTCAGGATAGAGACAGCTTGTCACCATTGCCTCAATCTCTGAAACAGGTATATATATTTGCTTTGCAGACATAATTCACAATGCTCATAAGACCTTCTTCAGTCATGTTAAAAGCAAAGGAGGGAAAAAGGAAACTAACACTACAGAGTGGCTATGAGACATCAGGCACCTTGTGATCTTACTTTAGTTAATCCTCCCAGAGACCCTAGAGTGGTGGCTTATTAACACCTGCATTGTCCCCTTAAGACACCTAGACTCTAGAAGGTTAAGTGACTTTCCAAGGTCATGGAACTACACCAAGATTGGTGCAGATACATACCCAAATCTCTCTGATCCCAAGCCCGAGCTGGTCCCTCTTATAGCACTCCAGCCTCCCCCCAGTTATCACCCACAGCGTGTTCAGCACATTGCTGGCTGTCTCCGCTTTTTTTTTTTTAAAGGAAGAAAGCAAGCAGGGGAGGAGCAGATGAAGAGGGCACAGAGCCCGCCACAGGGCTCCATCTCACAACCCGGAGATCATGACCTGTGCTGGAATCAAGAATCAGACACTTAACTGACTGCACCACCCAGGCGCCCCTTGACTCATTGTAATACTCAGTTACTAAGTTGGTTGTTTTGCTGTAATATAAAAATTACTCATACCTTTTGCACACAAGAAGTTGTCAATCACGATTTGGCTAATAAATGAGTGAACTCTGTGTAGGCTTTCAAATCTTTAGCTAAATCATATTATTTCAAAATGCCATGCAAAAAAATATGCAAAAACATGTTTATTTAAGCTCTGAAATCTGGCAGGTTTTATCGTTACAAATCAGGGAGGTGGCAAACTATATAATGTGAGCCAAACCCAGCCCACAGCCTGTTTTCATACGGCCAGCAAGCTAGGAATCATGTTTTCTTCTTATTTTTTTTTAAAGAATTATTGGGGGGAAAAAAAAGGCAAAGAGAAGAAAAGAGAAGAATATGTGACACAGACCAGACACCACATACAGTCTTCCAAGCCTAAAATATTTAATATATAGCCCTCCCCAAAAAATAAATAAATAAATAAGTTTAAGCCCCTCTGTAGATGCTAAGAAATTATGAGACTAACATCGAGTATTCTCAGCAGGGATGATATCACGTAAAACTGTTTTTTCAGGAAGTGAAAAAATATTGTACTCATTTCATGTCTCAACAATGACACACATATAGGACATAAACAGAGACACAGTGTACCCATAGTTTCAAATTTCAAGGGGTAGGAGCAATTAGAGAAAAATGTCTAAACAGGCTCCTTAAGGGACAGTAATGAAAGAGGTGGAGAAACACTGTGTCCCTTTGTAGCAAACATTCACGAAAGAGCTGTTTACGTGTTCTTTGAACCCACTCCAATGCACAGCCCTCCAGTGGGGCTGCTCTCCCCACAGCCATCAGTGAGCTCCATGTCCACACGTCCAACAGATGTTCTCCTCTTATGTTTCTAGACCTCCTGCTGACTTTGGAAAGCTCCTCTCTTGCCTGTCATACTCCTCTCTTCTTTTCAGCAACTCCACATTTCGCTGATTTTCCTCTTACTTCCCTGGCTCACCATTTCGAGTTCCCTTTCTCAGGTTCCTCTTCCTCCATCTGAATTTTAAACATCAAAATTCCCCAGGGCTCTTCCACATCCCTCCTCTTCTTTCTGTGTTCTCTTTATTACATAATCTCGCCCTAACTTGGAACGTCACCTATAAGCCCCATATTTGTACCTCTTCATCTCTCTCCCGAGTTCTGGACCCACACCCAGCCACCTTCTTGACTTCTCCACATTTGGGGGGATGGGGGGCGCTGGAGGATAGCAGGATTGCAGTTACACAGTGTTGAACTGCGGACATTTGAGGGGTTTTTTGTTTTGTTTTGTTTTGTTTTTGGCCATAGTTTAACTCACTAGTATCAGTGGTAAAACGGGAAATGAAGCTAAGTTTGTCTGATTCCAAGACCTGCTGGGCCTTATATGTCTTCCTGATGTTCCTTGACAGGTCTGTGTAGAAATGTTCAGTACTATAATATGGCCTCTCCCATCAAGGAAGATGTAAAGAATCACTCTTTGACATCTCCACTTTGATATATATAGAATACCACCAATGTCAGAAAATTATTTTCCCCTCTTCCTCCAACAAACCTGGTCCTAATCCAGGTGTATCAGTTATATTCCAGTCAGGAAAACAGAATTATTCTAGGTCTTTTCAAAAGAGATGATTTAATACCAGGAATTAGTGACGCAGGTGATGGAAAAGACGATGGTGAAGCCACCTCAGATTGGCCATGGTGGGAAGCCACCACCCCCTGAAGGGGTGGAAGGAAACGAGAGATGGAGGTGTCATCAGAGTCCAGAACCGAGCACCAACCAGGGAAGGCTGGGACAGACCATGAATGCTGACAGAAACTAGGCCGTAGAAGAGACAAACCCTCTGCTGGGACTATCTGATGCAGAATGAGAGCAAATACCCTGGTTTCATTCTCCTTCAGTCTCTGCCACTGCTTTCATTGGCTGACCATACCAAAATCTAGCTGACAATGGAGCTGAGAAATAAGGGTCTTTATATACATATATCATGAGAAGGGAGAGTAAGAGAAGGAGAAGCAGGCTTCCAGTTGAGCAGGGAGCCGGATGCAGGGCTCCATCCCAGGGCCCCGGCATCATGACCTAAGCCAAAGGCAGACGCTTAATGACTGAGCCACCCAGGCGCCCCAGAAATAAGGGGTCTTATGACATAGAACACGGCATGGTAGGTGGCAGAAAAGTTATGAAACTAAACAGGAAGTGACCAGTCTCTCCTTTCTTGTAAATGGCACAATCTCCACTGAGTTACTAAAGCCAAATTATGGAAGTCATCCTTAAAGCTATCCTTTTCCTTACTATTTATTTATAAGTCTAATAGGAAGTCCTGATGGTTCTATATCAGAAATAAATCTGTCTACTTCTCTCTACTCACCCATTCTAGTCCAAATCACCTTCATCTCTCACCTGGTCAGCTGCAAGATCTCCTCACTGGTCTCCCTGATGCCAACCTTGTCCTGCTACCAACATGCACATAGTAACCAATGTGAGATTTTTTTTTATATTTGATACCAAATTATGTCATCTCCTGCTCAAAGACTTTGAATGGGGCTTCCACTTCTTAAATGGAAATCTAAGAGATTCAGACAAACCCTCCTGCTAAAACTGTCTAAAACTCTGGGCAAAACATTTTTTTAGGAAAAGAGACATTATCAAACAAAAATAATAAAAAAATACTTATTCATAAAAATAACTTATGTGCAATGTGCAACACACAACCAAAGAAATCCAGGCACATAGGAAACAAATCACTATAACCAAGAATGAGCAGAAACAGAGCACACAGATTCTCAAAGTCTTCCTATATTATACTTACCAAATGTAGGCCTACTGGTTCAAAGACATAAGAACCAAGTCTAAAAGTTTTGGAAAATAATTAAAAACCATAAAAATTGACATAGCATATTTTTAAAGAACCAGGTATAAATTAAGAATGAAAAAAGTCAATAAGCAAAAATTTAATGTCAGATTCAACTTTACCAAAAAGGGAATAGCAACTTGGTTGATAAGGAGAATATATTATACAAAACACAACACATGGAGATAATAAGATGGAAAATAGCAAAAGAGAGCATAAAAGACATAAAAGACAAAGTAATAGGGTCTAATATATGTACTTGGAATCCAAGGAGGAAAAGATAGAGTGGAGCAGAGACACTATAGGAATGGCTCAGAATATTTCAGAACTGACTGAAATATCAATTCACAGATTCAAGAAACTGAAAAAGTCACAAACAGAATGAAAAAAAAAAAACCAGTTCATATATGGACATTTCATAGCAGAAAAAGATACCAAAAAATTTACAACAGCAGCCAGAGAAAGGGAAAAAATAATAAATGACAGTCAGTGGCAAGTGACTTCTTAACTGCAAAAATAGAAAACAGAAGTGGAATGATGCTCTCATTGTGTTTAGAGAAGATAGCTATCAGCATAGAATTTCATACCCAGTCAAAGAAGTTATTTCTTTAAGAAAAAAAGGTAAAATAAAGGTATTTTCAGACAAAGCTTAAGGACTGTATTGCCAGCAGTCCCAGGTATACCCACTAGGTATAAATAAAGTACTTCAAGCAGAAAGCAAATTATTTTATGTGGGATGTTAAGTATGCAAAAAGGAATGAAGAGCAAAGAAAGAAGTAAATACATGGGGTTAAGACACATAACTAAAATATATAATGTCTTAGCCTGTGGTGGACCCCTCCCCCCAAGAAAACAGATTATGAGACAAGAAAAAAAACATAAATGCAATATATGTTTTGGGTAATAATTGCAGGGGAGAGGAATAACTGAGGAGGGCAAAATAGGAAAGGACTGAAAGCCAATAAAAGTGTTCATAAATAAGCAATTCACTTCTGTGGACAGCCGGAACTCAGTCTCACCAGAGACTCCTGAGAAACCACCTACAACTGTCCAGAGGAAAAGCTAAAGAGAGCATATTATTCACCAGCTTCTGTCCCCAGTTGGTCATTAACCTCCTCACAATTCTGGGCTATGGATGCATGAGTGCTGGACAGGTTCTTGCAGACAGGAGAGAGGGTTGAGAAAATGTAAAAGGTGGCACAAAAACTATTCAGTATTTATTGTAAGTTCTGCAAGTAATGAGAATAGAAGTGTCCTCAGGTCATTGTCTCTTCTGGAATGAGAGTAAAGTTATTGTTTGGACTGTGATAAGGTAGTTGTTCCTAGAGTAATTTCTAGAGAAACTACTAAAAGAATGTAAATGCTAATGTAAATTTACAAATGAAGGAAAGTGAAATTTTTAAAATATTTAAACAAAAAAAGAAAGTAGAAAAAAGGGTTACAGAATTTAACAAATAAAAAAACAAAATAAAATGATGTATTTAAACCCAGTTCCATCTGTTCTTATATTAAATATAAATAAGTTAGATTCCCAATTAAAAGATAAAGATTATTAATCTGAAAAGCAAAATAAATAAATGGTAAATTTTCACCATGGAATATAAGAGACAACTATTAAAATATTCAATATATCACTATCCAGTTAAAGCATCTATGTGGTCAAGACACCAATTCTTCCCAAATTAGTATATAAATTTAATACGATAAGAGTGAAAATAGCAATAAAATATTTTGGAAAAATTGACAAAATAATTCCAAATTAACCTGGAGAATATTCAAGAACATTTTTTTAAAGTAGAATAATGAGGGATATTAAAATATCAGTAAAACTATAAAAACAGACATAACCATACAAATTCGCGTGTGAATACTACTTGGCAGTTTTCTGATTGTCTTATTAACTTTATCAACTCAGTTGATCCACATGACAAACCAAACAGGCCTTACATTAAGAAAGAACGTGATGCTCAGAGAGATTGACTTGTGCAAAGTTATGCAGCAAATGATTGAGCTAAAGGTCAATTACAGCTCAGACTGACTCCTTGTCTGGTGCTCTGGTTCATCTCACCCTTTAGCGATAGCTATCATAATCAATCAGTTGTACTTTTGAAATCAGGTCACAATTTATAACAGAACAGGTCAAACGAAGATTGAAGAGTGAAAGATGTCCTTGATTTATTAAAATATTGCTTTCCTCTGAGCACAGATACAGCAAGATGTTGACATAATGGGAATAAAAGCAGCAATCTCAGGCAGAATTCTCTCTTGAGTTTCTAAAATGTGATATTAATCAGCTACTTAGCTCAAGTTTTAAGAGTTGGTTTTCTTGGGGTTCCTTGATGGCTCCATTGTTAAGGGTCTGCCTTCAGCTCAGGTCATGATCCTGGAGTCCCAGGATTGAGCCCTGCATTGGGTTCCCTGCTCAGTGGGAAGCCTGCTTCTCCCTCTCTCACTTCCTCTGCTTGTGTTCCCTCTCCAGCTGTGCTTCTGTCATATAAATAAAATCTGCAATAGATAACATCATGAAGCTTTAATCTTTCCTATTTAGCTTGGAACCCCCAGGTCTTCTGTATAGCATTGCTACTATAATCTTTGTTTATTTATTTGTTTATAATAGCAACTTATGTTTAGAGCTCATTCAAGCTGGTTCAAGGCATGTACCTTGCACCAACCATATTCTGCTTGGTGTACTTGCAGACTTGCCTAATACCTGCATCTTCCCTACACAGATGAGAAGATGAACCATCAACAACTATTTAAAGCTGATTCTGTGACTGCCCGACGCCTAACGCAGTACTACATCAATATATAAATATATGAGTAAATAAATATGTCCTGTCTTTTAAATTATGGTGGTGATGATGATGGTGGTGATGGTGATTATAATGAAGATGTGATGGTGGTGATGGTGGTGTTGGTGATGATGATGACACCTCCCTCCACAATATCAGAATATAGTGAATTATTTTGCCATCTTCCTACAGAAAGCAAACATGAGAAAATCGACAATATGGATTTTCTTCAGGAAGTGTGCTTGCTATTCCCCAAACTTAAGCCACCAAGAAAAAGTTGAGATAGAGTCCATATAGCCAGCAGGCATCTCTTGCAGAGGACAAGGTGCTCAATGGGTCCCATAAAGATTATAGTGTTTAATGGGGAATTAATTGATAGATTTCCAGTGAATGGAAAATGAGGATAAAAAAATAATTATTCATTTGGACACTCACAGTGCACAACAATACATCCAAATATATTCTTCATGTTTGGATCAAAATTATCTCATTTTGAACCAAATGAATTTTTGAAGGATTTTTAGGTACAGAATATAGATAGTCCTTTTCACATAGTATTACATATAATTCTTGAATACTTATTTTATATCAAAAAAGTTACTTATATCATCAGTTTTATTATGTAAAATGCCAGATGCACTTATGTGACTTCAAAGGAATTTCCTAGTCATAAATTCCTCAGCCTCTGCCTACCTATCTCATGCACCCCATGTTTTCTCACCATTACTTGTCCAACTATGTTTCATATTTAAAATAGTGACAATGAGAGAAAGGAACCAGGCCTCCTGTACAAAAACAAACCCATATTTCTCTCCTCATAAAAGAAAATTTAAAAAGGAATTGTCTATCTGCTTGGAAGACCAGGCCATTCTAATGAATAATGAAGCTCTGAAAAATCCCAAACTTCTTTTCAACCTCAAGTTGATCATTTGTGTGACTCATTCACAGTAAATCTATGCCCGAACATTTTTAGTTTTAACCAAATGTTGTCTCATTATCCCCCAGCCGAAACTACACTGAAAGCCAACCACTTGCTTTCCTTTGATGACACACATTGCCAGAAATACAATCATTTCTGAGTAACCCCTCTTATCGCTCCTTGGCCAGTGATTACTCTCATACTCCTCTGCCTTTGAGATTGTGTCCTTGCCTTTTATATGTGTTCTCCTTTCCTCTTCTTCCCCTGGCTGCTGGCCCTCCACCCTTGCACACACAGCAGTCCATGAACTCATTTCCAATGTCACCCTCGATGCCTCCTCCTAAAACCAGAGGAGTCCAGGGGCTGCCAATGGAGTTGGGAGGCCATCTTTTTCAGCCCTTGATTTTAGGTAAAGCCTAAATGCAATCTCTCTGCCACCAAAGGCCAGCCTGGCTGGCCCCCTCTGCAAGTATCCCTTGAGTACTATCTCATCTGGGGGCCTGGAACCAAGACGAAAATTCTGCTCTGGCCCCACGTGACTTGCAGACCGAGCCCCACTTTCCCACTTCCTTCAAGACAACCCAGTACCTAGGCTAGGTCTTATTTCTCCTGGTTTCAGTTGTGACTACAACCAGAACAACTAACTGGTCCTCATATTTGATCTGTGCTGCACCTGCTTCATTCCCCAGAATCAGAGGCTCTTCCTGTATCCATACATTACTATAAGGAGAGTGGCCATGTTCTTGCTGACACAAAGCTGAATAGGCCGATCCTCACAAGGACCCAGGCCACTTCTCTGTACCAAGTTATCTCCATGCTCCTTCTGAGAGCACCCTCATGGTCTGCCCTCTTCATCACTCCCGTTTGCTCCTGACATGTTCCATAGCTGGCATCACTACTTCACCAAGAGTTCCCACTGCCTGGGAGACCATTGGATCAGCCATTTCTGAAACAGGGTGTCAGAGAATATGTCTAATAAAAGAGAAATTGTACCCTCAGGCCTTTAAACTAGGGTAACTGACTCTAGGCAGAAGGCTACAGGGTCTTCAAAGCCCAGGATAAACATGGCACAGCTTCTCAGGACATGAATTTCACTGTAATAGCAGCAACTTCAAACTTACTAAATATTCAAATAAAGTATGAATTATATGGAGTACCACATAGAATGTATATTAACTCTTAAAAATAAAACTTAAGACTTATAGGAGATTTTGAAATTTGGGTGGAAAATATCAGGGTGATTCCAGATGACTTACACCTCCTCACAGCACCTCATCACCCCCTGGGTGCAAGCATTCACTCTTCTCAGTACTGAGAACATCAGAGGGACAAGGCTTTATGACTGATTCCCATTGTTTAAGGTGTTTCCTGTTGATGGGGATAAATTTTTTTATTTTATAGATATGGCCTTTTCCTCTCCAGCCCTACCACTGACCATCTCCTTGAAGCCATTCCAGATGTTGTGCTTGAGAAGAGTTGCAGGGCTGAAGTGGCATTAGAATATCTTCTTCTGCACTGACATTTGCAGTGGAATTATTTTTTGTGAAGGTCGCAAAGAAATTGATATCTCAATAACAATTATGATGATTACA
This sequence comes from Spilogale gracilis, assembly GCA_004023965.1. Taxonomy (NCBI): domain Eukaryota; kingdom Metazoa; phylum Chordata; class Mammalia; order Carnivora; family Mephitidae; genus Spilogale; species Spilogale gracilis. The sequence continues at coordinate 63,811 of PITA01002395.1, read as the reverse complement.
GCTGCAATGAACCCTCTTATCATCATATCTGTGTCTGCACCATTAATTATTTCTCTGATGATAACAGGGATGGTGGCTCTTTTTAGGCAGTAAAAGTCAATCTAATATTTCTATATTTGTATTTTTATAAACCAAGTATGAAGCAATTCTCAGATGCCAGAAAGAGGTGTACCTGTGAATGCTGAGGTTCATAAGGTGTCATCTTCAGGTCCGGTGGCCACAGGGAGGAGACAGATGTAGGGAAACCTAGAACTGGGTTCCAATACCAAGCCACTATGACCATGAACTCACAGAAAGCACTTTTAGTGCTTTTATGCAAAATCTAGCTCTAACACAAAAACCAGAAGAATGGTATGGATAAAATGCTCCTGCAGAGAACAACGCACTTGAGGGCCATAAGAGGAGCAGAAACTTAACAGATGAAATTATACCTTTCTTCCTCAAATTGTGGGTTTTAAACAATATGGACTAATAAAAGAAAATGTGTCTATAACCTGTGCTACCGTGATATGCAACCAATACTTGTCTGGTTCTTCTGATGCTCGTCCTACAACCTTGGAGCATCACCTACACCCATAAAAACTGAGAGAGCATGTCGCTACACCCCAGCACCTTTCATCATCCTGGGAGTACCTACCGAATATGTATACTGGTGTGGGGAAGGAACTCCAACTGGCATCAATTAAGCACCAGTCAGTATGTTGGTGCTTCACACTTGTTGACCATTTCATTCTCATGACCACCATGAAAATTAATCTAATTATCATCACCTTCCAGATAAAGACACCACCGATAATGGAAAACATGGCTTTGCTGAATCTGTTAAATTTGATATGCAGTCCCAAACACAATGCAGAGGTGCAATTGCAGAGGCTGACATATTGGTCCTTTCTTAGGTGGTCATAAAGAAATAAACAGCTGTATGCACAGTAATGACCCATTGGAATAGAGACCAGCATGGCCAGAGTTCAGAGACGGGTTGCATTCTACCATGGAAAATTATGAGAAAGCCCAGAGTCCATAGAAATCTCACAGATGCTCTGTCTACAGCCTTGTTTAGGGCCAAATTATGGCACTCAAACTCTCTGATGAAAGGAAACTCAAGTAATTTTTCAAGGTCAATACAAGCAGTGACCTCCAAGTCATAGCTCTGTTGCCTCTGAATTGCAAAAGAAAATAATGAAAATAATCTGTAACTCCTTTGCAGCAAAACGGAAAAGAATGTTACCCACTCTGCTACCCCAATCCCTCAGAAAACAGTAAGGACCAGAGTAACATGGCATTGCACAGAACAGGTAAATAATGCAATAGTGTGATTTTTATATTCAGGTTGATTAAAGATGTCACCTTGCCTCAACAAGCTTTGAGAACTGCCCAGATGGATCCTTTTTTCTCATGACTCATAAATTATACAGTTCACTGAATCTGTAATTCACAGAAACATATCACGGTGTCGGCCTTGTAAATGCCAATGCCAAGGCACCGGTGCCTTCCATTATATGCTGTGATTATGGATTGAATGATTTCATAAACATATTCATTGTTTCACATTTGGTATGAGGCTGTCTTAGAGCCCCTACAATCTGTCATCGCTGTTAATGAGATATCGACCTCCTTGTAATCCAAGCAAAAAAAGTTCCCCTTTGAATGTCAGCCAAAAATAAAACCCTCCAGAATTTCCACAAACTCCTCTCAAACCCCATATGTAGAATGGCCTCAGGAAAAGAGCCAGAAACATGACCCAATGACGAGGGCTGCATCTGAGCAACATGAAATATAGGCGTTAGTGATGTCTGTGATGCCTTCTGTCCCGACTGCAACAAGGACCGTCTTAAGCAGGTGAAGACCTTAAAGTAGGTTTCTCCAGCATTTCACTGTGGAATCCTTACCAGCAGAAAATGATGAACTGTGTGTACATGAGTCCTGAAGGTAGGGCTGCTAGACCCTACCATAATTTTAAAATTTCCTACAAGTCTTAGGGGATATCTTTTAAAGTTTATCATATACCTTGCTTCCTATTCCACAAAAGATCAAGACTTAATTTGGTACGTAAGTGAAATATTCCAGGAAGTGGAGCCATGTTTCTCCTGGACATTGAGTAGGCTGTGGTCTTTACTCACATGAGAGCCCTAGGGATCTCAAACCTCTACTTCAAAGCTTAGCCTTAGGGAGTTTCTAAGTGAAATTAGTTTCATGTAATATCCAAAATGGGGAAATTGTTTTGTTTTGTTTTTTTATTGTTACTAAAAAATTTTTTCCAGTGTTTCAAGATTCATTCCCCATTCCCCACACCCAGTGCTCCATGCTTTAGGTGTCCCCAGTACCCACCACCAGGCTCTCCCATCCCTCCACTCCCCTCCCTCCAAGTCCCTCAGTTTGTTTCTGTGTTCAAAGTCTCTGTTGTTTCGTGTCCCTCCCTAGATTACTCTAGTTCCCATTTGCTTTCCTTCTGCCACTGTCCTCCAGTTTGCCTCTCATGCACTGCAAGTAATGATTGAATCTTGTTTGCAGTTTCAGAAGGTTCTCAATGTCTTCTTTCATAGGTGAATTAAGACATCTTGCCAGATTTCATTCTCAAAAGTTGCCGTTGTGTTATCATTCATAGATCACAGGGAAAAGATCTAAATAACTGGGGTTTTATATACATCTCTTTTTTACCAGTGAAGCTACAGCTTGGGTGGGACATCGATGACAAAGCAAACCCAGAAAGCACATCAGATGCCAACCTTCTTGTGTATACAATGCTTGCAATTGGGACTTTAGGGTCTTTAAAGGTCTTTGCACCAAAGGATATATAAGATATCTTCCAGTTGTATGTATCTATAGTGGTGCCTCAAACTTCTTGATCACATAAACCCTAAGAGAAACTTGAAAAACATTGCACCTAAGCATTTTCTTATCAAGGTGGATGGCGTAAGTCCAAGAAGTGAGACAAATCACATTTAAAATCTTTACTTGTATCCCACCTCCTAAGATTTCATTGCTTAAACAAAGTCACATGGTCAAGTCCAACATCAAAGGAGTGGGGAAATGTACTCCCTTTACTTCAAGGGTGATGAGTGAAGAATTCTTGAGAACATAAATCCAACTAATCATTTTTTATGAAGGTTAGACAACTTATTGAGAGTTTCCCCTCCCCACCCTCATCTTTAGTTCACTTTTTCCTCTTGTAGACCTTGTGTGCTAACCCCAGGAACATGTCTGGGGGCAGGGGCATGGCTCGATGAGGCCCATAAAGTGGCTGTAGCTGTCTAGCTTATACTGCATGAACACAGCTGACAGTTCAGCTCCTTATATAGCACCTTCACCAGGGGTCACCTTCTTGGCCTTCTTTTGCCCATAACTCTCCTGAAGGATCTTGCACTGTTCCAGAGAGGCCCGCGGCAGACACTGAACCACCAGCCAATTGCATCTTTTGTCCTGGATGTCTGTGTCAATCTTTTCTGTCACATTAAAGTCCCCAAAGATCATGGTAATCATCCTGAATCTGAAAGAGCTCCCCCATCTACAGCAGAATTTTCTTGGCATTGGCATGTTTTTCTTCCCATCTCTGCCAGCCATATCCATGACAGCAGCCACAGGAACACAGAATGAGTGGAAAGCAGCCTTGACAACTTGACATACATGTATACCACTTTGCAGCAAATTTGCCAAGATCCACATTACCCTGGGGGACTGTGATGAGGTCCAGGGTCTGCTGGATCTCTTATAGGAACTCTGTAAGAAAAGTTCAATCAGTTTCAGGTAATAGGGCTGCTCCTGGCAGTAGAGATTCAGCAGGTGGTAGATACATGCTTCCAGAAACAAAACAACATTGATGGCACCCAAACATATGCCTGGCCTTGATACCAGCACATCTGCCCTGTCGGGTGAGAGATGAATCCATGATGTCATCTGACACCAGGAAGAAAGCTTGAAGCAGTGTCACACACCTGCCCACAGACAGGACCTGCTGGAGACTATCAGCAGCTTACTTCTGTGGTTCCACCAGATCCTGAAAAGCTATCAGCACCATCAAGCCCCACTTGTACTTGCCTTGGATAGCACTGTACCCCAAGACCTCCTTAAGCCAGGCAATTCCATCTCCTGTCTCTGGGTGGCCCATGCCATCCTCATTCAGCACCCTGACAATCTGGGAGTAGTGCTGGATGAAATCCTGCTTTGCTTGGGGATGAGGGTCCAATTCCTGGTCTCCATCCATTCTGAGGGAGGAGGAAAGTCCTCTGCTCCTGGATGCCAGCTCTTAATCAGCTGTCTAAATCCAACTGATCATTTAAGATTTAAAGACTTTCTTCTGGGGACGCCTGGGTGGCTCAGTTGGTTAAGCCACTGCCTTCGGCTCAGGTCATGATCCCGGAGACCCGGGATCGAGTCCCACATCGGGCTCCCTGCTCGGCGGGAAGCCTGCTTCTCCCTCTCTCGCTCCCCCTGCTTGTGTTCCCTCTCTCACTGTGTTTCTCTCTGTCAAATAAATAAAAATCTTTAAAAAAAAAAAA
>PITA01002395.1:0-59215 GCA_004023965.1 Spilogale gracilis | reverse complement strand
AAAAGGCAAGATTCATGAAGGATATTAGGAGAAAGAAAGGAAAAGTGAATTGGGGTAAATAGGAGGGGGAGATGAAGCATGAGAGACTGTGGACTCTGAGAAAAAACCTGAGGGTTTTGGAAAGGAGGGGTGGGGGGATGGGTGAGACTGGTGGTGGGTATTGAATGGAACACTAGGTGTGGGGTGTAAACAATGAATCTTGGAACACTGGAGAAAATAAAATAAAATTTAAAATAAAAAAGCAATAACCATTAATTTCTTAACTAATTTTCATTTTTATAGATAAAAGCATTGAGAAACTTTGTTTATATAACTCTAAAGATATTTTCATAGCAATATACTGAATTCTTTGAACTCTTTATTATATAGTAAAAATCACATGGTGATCCACCATCAAAAACTAATTTTAATAATCTATATGCTGACAACTTAATTTCAGTTTTCCTTCAATTTTGCTGAAAGCAAAGAATAAGAAACTATGATTTTTGCAAAATATTTTCTTACACAGTCATTCTGTTTATTCATTTTTTCAGTTTCTAAGATGTGCATGTGAAGGACGTTACCAGGACATGTCAAGTGACTGTTAATTATATCTGGTTATTCCTGATACTCTCATTTGTGGTCACCTTGTTTAACACAATATACTCAAGAAGGGATGAGGAAATACAATGTAGCTAATTTTAATTCAACGGTGCTGTCAATATTTCATGAGGGGATGGTTTTATTTATTTATTTATTTATTTATTTATTTAACATCCTTATTTTTTTATTATGTCCAATCAGCCAACATATAGTACATCATTAGTTTTTGATGTAGTGTTCAACCACAAAGGCTTCCTTAAGACCCATCATCCATTTACCCCATCAATCTACCCACCTCCCTTCTGTAATGCACAGTTTGGTTCCCAGGGTCCAGAGTCTCTCATGGTTTGCCTTCCTCTCTGATTTCTTTCCTTTCAGTTTTCCCTCGCTTTTCCTGTGGTCCTCCATGCTATTCCTTATGTTCCACATGTGAGTGAAATCATATGATAATTGTCTTTGTTGGCTTATTTCACTTAGCATAATCCCTTCCAGTTCCATGCATGCAGGTGCAAATGGGAGGTATTCATTCTTTGTGATGACTGAGTTATATTCCATTATATATATGTACCACATCTTCTTTATCCATTCATCCATTGAAGGACATCTCAGCTCCTTCCACAGTTTGGCTCATGTGGACATTGCTACTATGAGCATTGGGATGCTTTTACTTTACAACTAAGCTTGTAGCAGCGGGTAAACTATTTTCAAAAAGACCTGATGATAAAGTCACTCCTTACATCAAACCAATCATCAACTAAGAGTTCCTGTCCATCCAGATAATCTAATTTCATTTTTCAATTCAAATAAACATATTAATATAGGACCTATGATTCCCATCTCAATTTAGAAAGCAACAATAGTCCAGAGTATTTTGAGCCTATTTTCTTCAATGATCAATTTTAAAAGCTTTGGTTGGACATCCTAGATTTATTAATATTGACCAATTTAATGGCATCATCCAATGGCACATGCAAATTGTGACTTAATTTTTAGAAATGAAAACTTATGTGTGAGGAAAATTGTATTCCTAAGTGCAAGGAGGATTTAAACCACAAATATGAAGAATAAAACTGGTGTTTGACCAGGCATTGAAAGAGCCAGTGAGCAGAGAAACTTACATACTCTTTCCAAGAGAAACCCAAACCAACTCAGTTATAGGACTTGGCATGTACCAATCCATATTAACAGAAGGGAACAACCCAAATCACACTAAGAAAAGAAACAGTGGCTCTGTAAACAAAAATGTTATATATAAATTGTGCTAAATCTGACTGGCAGTGTAAAACTCTGATTATTTTACCAGAAAATGACTGTCTTTCATTCTTTCCCCATGATGGATCCCTGGCCTTCAAGAGTTCTATCTAGAAGGGAAGGGAAGGGAAGGGAATGGTAGAGAAGGGAAGAGAAGAGAATGAGATGATTGACAGCTGGTGAGGAGGATGAGAGAGCAGAGGGTTTCAAGCTCTGAAGACCAAAAGGAATATGGAGAGAGTGGGACTTCTGAGGAGAGAGGATCCCAAGAGGCTATCAGCAAGCTAGTTAAAAGTGGATGAAAGGAGGGAAAGCTGAAGTCCACCTCTCTTTCCACCCTCCATTCCAGGATGCCTTTATGTCACTGATGGATCTTTAAGAGAGTCTTCTTCCTCTACTGGACTTTGTAGTTCTGCCCATCAGGTATTTATGGATTTGCAAATAGACTAGCATTTAGGTTCTACCTACGACACAAATGTGATTTCAAAAAAAGAAGAAAAATATCAATGAGGTTTGAAGTTTTCACTTTTCCAGGAAGGAGGGAGAGTGGCCCACCATCTGTGGGAACCACCTGAGGCCCAACAAGAAGCCACAGGGCCAGTCAGATTCCTGCATGAGGTAAGACTGAAAGGAAGTACAGTATGAACTGTTAAATATTCCAAAACACACAGCTTCCATTCTGCACAGTTGGGTGAATCCTTCACATATTCACATCCAACTTCCTGAATCTTATAATCAGACAGGCCCTCAAGGTTGCTTTTTTTTAGGAAAGTGCACTATGATTGTCTTCATGAACCAAATAAAGTCCGGAGACTTTCCAGAGTCCTATAGTTAGGAAGTGGTGCAGACATTAGAATTCAAATCAGCTGTCTCTCAGCTCAAAGAGACAAGCACAAAGACTACAAAGTAGGCAGGCATCATTTTGCATAACATGGAGAAATATAGCATTTGAAGTTTATCATTCTATTAAAGATCAAAAATTCAGGGGGAGGAGCAAGATGGTGGAGGAGTAGGATACCTTGATATCATAGGGTTCCAGTTCAGCTAGATATTTATCAGACTATTCTGAACACCTACAAACTCAACAGGAGATCAAAAAGAAAAAGAGCAGCAATTCTAGGGATAGAAAACCAGCCACTTTCTGGAAGATAGGACATGTGGAGAAGTGAATCCGAAGTGACATTTGGGAAGGCAGACCACGGGGGGAGGGGCCAGCTCCCGGGCAGCAGTAGAGCAGCAGAGCACAAAATCCGAACCTTTAAAAGTCTGCTCCACTGACAGACGTCACCCCAGAGGCTAAGTGGGGGATGGAACCCTTGCTGGTACAGTGTGGTCTCAGGGCCCATGGGGTCACAGAAGGACCCGGGGTACCTGAGTGTGGCAGAGCTCGGGGAAAGCCGGTAGCAGTAAAGCCAAAAGTGGGGAAGGCCAGCTGCAGAGACGGAGCCAAGGAGTGGGCTCTCAGCTTGAGGTCACCTTGAACTGTGACCCAAGGTGCAGTTGGGCCACTGTTCTTTGGGCAGGGACCCCAAAAGTGGCAGACCTGGGGGGACTCACTTTCCCCCTCTGGGATGAGCAGTGCAGAAGCATGGTGCAGGAATCTGCTGCATCTGGAGACTCCAAATGGGGCTGAGTGCCAGAGGTAGAAACACTCGGTCACAGGTCCGGTGAGCACAGAATGTGGCTGGAGACAGGGGACACAGGAGTGATTGATTGCTTTTCTCTGAGGACACACTGAGGAGTAGGCCTCTGAGCTCTCGGTTCCTCTGGGCCAGAAACTGGGAGGCCACCATCTTCATTTCCATCCTCTGGAGCTGTACAGAAAGCATTCAGGGAACAAAAGCTCCCAAGAGCGAACCTGAGCAGATTGCTTAGCCTGGCCCCTGGCAAGGGCAGGGAAGTTCTACCTCAGGCAAAGAATCACTACAACAGGCTACTCCACCAGAAGATTGGCAGAAACAGCCAGCCAAGACCAAGTTCACAGATCAATGAGAACTGTGGAACTCCAGAGCAAGGGAGCACACAGATCAATGAGAACTATGAAACTCCAGAGGGAAGAGTGGAATGCAGCACATACAATTCATGGCTTTTTTCCCATAATTCTTTAGTCTTTCAAAGTTAAATTTTTTAAATTTATTTTCTTATTCTATTTCTTTAATTTTTCCTTTTTCCTATTTTTTAAAAATATTTTATTTATTTGACAGAGAGAAACACAGCCAGAGAGGGAACACAAGCAGGGGGAGTGAGAGAGGGAGAAGCAGGCTTCCCGCCGAGCAGGGAGCCCGATGTGGGACTCGATCCCAGGTCTCCGGGATCATGACCTGAGCCGAAGGCAGTCGCCCAACCAACTGAGCCACCCAGGCGCCCCATCCTCTTTCCTATTTTAACATTTTTAACTATTTCATCTTATCAATACCTTTTTAAAATGCTTTTTAATTCGCATTGTTATACTCATACTCTATCCTTTCACTGCATTTAACCTTATTTTTTGTATACATATAGGTTTTTCTTTCTTTAAAATTTTGGGATACAGTTTCTTCTAACAGATCAAAATATATCCTAAATCTAGCATCTGATTTTGTTCTAGTCTCCAGCCTGATCATATTATTTCCCTTTTTTTTCTTTTTTCAACCAACTTCTTATCTTATCAATTCCTTTTTTAGAATCTTTTTTAATTGTCCTCTTTATAGTCATATTCTATCCCTTTGTCATGTTTATCCATATATATATATTTCATTCTTTAAAATTCTGGGAAGCAGTTTCTTCTAAAAGACCAAACTACACCCAAATATATATATATGAGTCTTTTCCTCCTTTTTTCTCCCCCCCGTTTTGGGTCTCCTCCAATTCGGTTAGTGTTTATTTTTCTGGGGTCATTGCTACCCTTTTAGTATTCTGTTCTCTCATTCATCTATTCTTATCTGAATAAAATGACAAGGTGGGAAAACTCACCTCAAAAAAAAAAAAGAACAAGAAGCAGTACCAACAGCTACAAACCTAATCAATATGGATGAGATGTCAGATGTCAGAACTAGAGGTCAGAATGACAATTATCAAGGTGCTACCTGGGCTTGAAAAAAGCATGGAAGATACTAGAGAATCCCTTTCTGGAGAAATAAAATAATTAAAATCTAATTAAGTTGAAATCAAAAAAGCTTTTAATGAGGTACAATCAAAAACAGTGGCACTTACTGCCAGAATAAATGAGGCAGAAGAGAAAATTAGTGATCCAGAAGACCAAATGGTGGAAAATAAAGAAGCTGAGAAAAAGAGAGTTAAACAACTTCTGGACCAAGAGGGGAGAATTTGAGAGATAGTGATACCATAAGATGAAACAGTATTACAATAATTGGGATCCCAGAAGAAGAAGAAAGAGAGAGAGGAGCAGAAGGTATATTGGAGCAAATTATAGCAGAGAATTTCCCTAAATTGGTGAAGGGAACAAGCATCAAAATCTAAGAGACACAGAGTACCCACTTCAAAATCAATAAAAATAGGTCGACACCCCATCATCTAATAATAAAACTTATAAGTCCCAGTGACAAAGAGAAAATTCTGAAAGCAGCTCAGGACAAGAGGTCTGTAACATACAATGGTAGAAATATTAGATTGGCAGCAGACCTATCCACAGAGACCTGGCAGGCCAGAAAGGACTGGCATGATATATTCAGAGCACTAAACAGGAAAAATATGCACCCAAGATTACTATATCCAGCTAGGCTGTCATTGAAAATAGAAGGAGAGATTTAAAAAAAAAAAAAACTTCCAGGACAAACAAACAAACAAAAAAAAGAATTTGCAAATGCCAAACCAACCCTAAAGGAAATATTGAAAAAATGATCCTCTAAGCAAAGAGAGAGCCTAAAAGTAACAGACCAGAAAGGAACAGAGACCATATACAGTAACAATCACCTTACAGGCAATACAATTGCACTAAATTCTTATCTTTCAATACTTACCCTGAATGTGAATGGGATAAATGCCTCAATCTAAAGACACAGGGTATCATAATGGATAAAAAAAAAAAGACACATTGGTATGCTGTCTGCAAGAAACTCATTTTAGACCTAAAGACATCTCCAGATTTTAAGTGAGGGGGTGGAAAACAATTTACCATGCTAATGGACATCAAAAGAAAGCTGGGGTGGCAATCCTTGTATCAGATAAATTAGATTTTAAGCCAAAGACTATAAAAAGATGAAGGACAAGGAAGGAGACTATATCATACTTAAAGTGTCTGTCCAACAAGAAGATTAACAACTATAAATACCTATGCCCCTAACATGGGAGCAGCCAATTATATAAATCAATTAATAACTAAATCAAAGAAACACACCAACAATAATACAATAATAGTAGAGGACTTTAACCCTCCCCTCACTGAAATGGACAGATCATCTAAGGAAAAAATCAACAAGGAAATAAAGGCTTTAAATGACACACTGGACCAGATAGGCAGGCGTCACAGACATATTCAGAACATTCCATCCCAAAGCAACAGAATACACATTCTTCTGTAGTGCACATGAAACCTTCTCCAGAATAGATCATATCTTGGGTCACAAATCAGATCTCAACCAGTAACAAAAGATTGGAATCATTCCCTGCATATTTTTAGACCATTTCAATGCTTTGAAACTAGAAGTCAACCACAAGAGGAAAGTTGGAAAGAGCTCAAATACATAGAGGCTAAAGAGTACCTACTAACGAATAAATGGGTCAACCAGGAAATTAAAGAAGAATTTTTTTAAAATCATGGAAACATATGAAAATGAAAACAAACTGTTATCTTTGGGACACAGCAAAGGCAGTCCTAGAGGAAAGTACATAACAATGCAAGCCTGTCTCAAGAAACAAGAAAGTTCTCAAGTATACAACCTACAGCTAAAGGAGCTTGAGAAAGAACAGCAAAGAAAGCCTAAACCCAGCAAAAGAAGAGAAATAATAAAGATCAGAGCAGAAATCAGTGAAATAGAAACCAATAGAACAGAACAAATCAATGAAACTTGGAGCTTGTTCTGAAAGAATTAAGAAAATCAATAAACACCTGACCAGACTTATTAAAAAGAAAAAGGAAAGGACTCAAATTAATAACACATTGATGAAAGAGGAGAAATCACAACCAACACCAAAGAAATACAAACAGTTATAAGAATATATTCTAAGCAGCTATAAACCAGCAAATTTGACAATTTGGAAGAAATGGATGCACTCATAGAGATATATAGACAATAAAAATTGAACCAGGAAGAAATAGAAAACCTAAACAGACCCATAACCAGTAAGGAGATTGAAGCAGTCATCAAAAATCTCCCAACAAATAAGAGCCCAGGGCCAGATGGCTTCCCAGGGGAATTCTACCAAACATTTAAAGAAGAATTAATACCTATTCTCCTGAAACTGTTCCAAAAAATAGAAATGAAAGGAATGCTTCCAAACTCATTTTATGAGGCAAGCATTGCCTTGACCCCAAAACCAGACAAAGACCCCATCAAAAAGGAGACCAATATCCCTGATGAACACAGATGCAAAAATTCCCACCAAAATATAGCCAATTTGATCCAACAGTACATTAAAAAGATTTTTCACCATGACCAAATGGGATTTATTCCTGGGCTGCAAGGTTGGTTCAACATTCACAAATCAATCAGTGTGATACAACACATTAATAAAAAAAGAACAAGAGCCATAGGATACCCTCAGTAGATATTGAAAAAGCATTTGACAAAGTAAAGCATGCTTTCTTGATTAAAACTCTTCACAGTGTAGGGATAGAGGGTACATACCTCAATATCATAAAAGCCATCTATAAAAAACCCACAGCAAATATCATTCTCAATGGTGAAAAACTGAGAGCTTTTCCCTTAAGGTCAGAAACATGGCAGGGCTGTTCGCTATCATCACTGCTATTCAACTTAGTACTAAAAGTCCTAGCCTCAGCAATCAGACAACAAAAGAAATAAAAGGCATCTGAATCGCCAAAAAAGAAGTCAAACTCTCACTCTTTGCAGATGATGCAATACTTTATGTGGAAAACCCAAAAGACTCCACTCCAAAACTGCTAGAACTCTTACAGGAATTCCACAAAGTGTCAAGATATAAAATCAAGGCACAGAAATCAGCTGTGTTTCTATATACCAACAGCAAGACATAAGAAAGATCAATTAAGGAGTTGATGCCCTAAACAACTGCACCCGAAACCGTAAGATACCTAGGAATAAACTTAACCAAAGAGGCAAAGTATGTATTCATAAAACTATAAAGTACTCATGAACGAAATTGAGGAAGACACAAAGAAATGGAAAAACGTTCCATGCTCATGGACTGGAAGAACAAATACTATGAAAATGTCTATGCTACCCAAAGCAATCTACACATTTAATGCAATCCTTATCAAAATACCTTCAATGTTTTTCAAAGAAATGCAACAAATAATCCCAAAATTTATATGGAACCAGAAAAGACCCCGAATAGCCAAAGGAATGTTGAAAAAGAAAACCAAAGTTGGTGGCATCACAATTCCAGACTTTAAGCTCTATTACAAAGCTGTGATCATCAAGACAGTATAGCACCCGCACAAAAACAGACACATAGATCAATGGAACAGAATAGAGAGCCTAGAAATGGAATCTCAACCCCAAGGTCAACTAATTTTCAACAAAGCAGGAAAAAATGTCCAATGGAAAAAAGACAATCTCTTCAAAAAATGGTGTTGGGAAAACTGGTTAGCTACATGCAGAAGAATGAAACTGGACCATTTCCTTATACCACACACAAAAATTGACTCAAAATGGTTGAAAGACCTCAATGTGAGACAGGAATCCATCAAAATCCTTGAGAAGAACACAAGCAGCAATTTCTTTGACCTCAGTCACAGCAACGTCTTCGTAGAAACATTGCTAAAGGCAAGGGAAACAAGTGCAAAAATTAACTATTGGGACTGCATCAAGATAAAAAGCTTTTTCACAGCAAAGGAAACAGTCAACAAAACCAAAAGGCAACCAACAGAATGGGAGAAGATATTTACAAGTGACATATCAGATAAAGGGCTAATATCCAAAATCTATAAGGAACTTATCAAATTCAGCACCCATAGAACAAATAATCCAGTCAAGAAATGGGCAGAAAAAATGAACAGACATTTCTACAAAGAAGATATCCAAATGGCCAACGGACACATGAAAAAGTGCTCAACATGACTTGACATCAAGGAAATACAAATCAAAGCCACAGTGAAATAATGACTAGCCAGAATGGCTAAAATTAACCAGTCAGGATACAACAGGTGTTGTCAAGGTTGCAGAGAAAGTGGAACCCTCCTACACTGTTGGTGGGAATGTAAGCTGGTGCAGCCACTCTGGAAAATAGTATGGAGGTTCCTCAAAAAGTTGAAAATGGAGCTACTCTATGACCCAGCAACCACACTACTGGTTATTTATCCTAAAGATACAAATATAGTGATCCCAAGGGGCATGTGCACCTCAATGTTTATAGCAGCAATGTCCACAATAGCCAAACCATGGAAAGAACCTAGATGTCCCTCAACAAATGAATGGATAAAGAAGACATGGTGTATATATATATACAATGGAATACAATGTAGCCATCAAAAGAATGAAATCTTGCCATTTGCAATAATGTGGCTAGACATTTGCAATAATGTAGCTAGAACTAGAGGGTATTATCCTAGCGGAAATAAGTCAATCAGAGAGAAAGACAATTATCACATGATCTCTCTGATATGAGGAATTTGAGAGGCAGGGCGGGGGGGGGCGGGTCATGGGGGGAAGGGAGGGGAAAAAAGTGAAACAAGATGGGATGGGGAGGGGAGAAAGACAAACCATAAGAGACTCTTTTAAAAAAAAAAAGATTTTATTTATTTATTTGGTAGAGAGAAACACAGCTAAAGAGGGAACATAAGCAGGGGGAGTGAGAGAGGGAGAAGCAGGCTCCCCATAAGGCAGGGAGCCTGATGCACTGCTTGATCCTGGGACGTGGGGATCATGACCAAAGCTGAAGACAACTGCTCAATGACTGAGCTACCCATAAGGCACCACCATAAGAGACTCTTAACCTCAGGAAACAAACTGAGGGTTGCTGGGGGGTGGAAGGGGGGTGGGATAGGGTGGCTAGATTATGGACATTGGAGAGGGTATGTGCTATGGCTGTGAATTGTGTAAGACTGATGATTCACAGTCCTGTACCCCTGATGCAAATAATGCATTATATGCTAATAAAAAAATTTAACTGAGAAAGTTTAAGACCTAATTGTCTTTATTAAACAATTCCTAAATCAGCTAGCATCCATCTGGTAGAGAGATGCTCAAAGGATTTGTACAAAGTGGAAGGTTTTTATAGGAAAGAGGGTAGGGCAAGAATTATTAGGAAAAGAAAAAAAAGAATTGTTCCAGTCAAGGTCATCTTCCATGGGATGAGGGCAGAGAGTCATATCATGCAGATAATGTCACTTCCTTTGGGGAATGGACAGCCCATCTGACAGATTACCTCACTGGTGTTGACCAGAAAATTCCTAATTGACCCATTGAGACTACATTTCTGGGGAGGCTGAGCCGCACTTAGGTTAGGTATTAAGCCCTAGTTTAGGGACATGGCCTAGCATAAAAGACTACATCTTGGGCCTGTGGTTTTCTTTCTGACAATTTCTTCAGCAATTTTTTCCTTTTATCTTCCCTTTCTTTCTCTCTTTTTTCCATGGAAAATTTTGGTGCTGTGGATTTTCTAATACACAAAACTTGAACATTTTTATTTTTATTATCATATTTTTCATAGTTGGATATGAGATTTGAGACTCAAAAAGATCTTCTTTTCAATGCACAAAGAAACTTATGACCACATTACCATTAATCCTTATCAGCAATCCTGTTTGGAGGCATTCTAAGATGACCCTAACATGATATTTGCTCTAAGTTCTGCCCTTTGTGAGTGGGGAGAGCCTGTGAATATGATGAGAAATTGCTCTCATGATTAGGCTATGTTATACAGCATAGCTAACTTTAGCCCATCTGGGCTTCAATTAATTACGAGTTCCTTAAAAGCAGAGAGTTTTCTCTGGCTGATGGCAATAGAAGTCAGTGATTCAAACGTCTGGAGGATTCAACATGCCACTGTTGGCTTGAAGATGAAGAAGGATGTGGAAAGAACCTACAAGCAGCCTCTACTTGCTGAGGGTGAGCTCCAGCCAACAACCAGCAAGAAAACAAGACGTTGGTCCTACAGCCACAATGAACTGGATTCCACCAATGACCTGAATAAACTTGGAGAGTGATTCTTTCCTGAGAGCTTCCAGGTAAGAATGTACCTTTGAGCCCTGGAGGAGAGAATCCCACCATGCCTTACTGGACTTCTGACATACAGACCTGTGAACTAATACACAGGTATTGCTTTAACCTTCCAGGCGTGTGGCAATTTGTTACACAAACAGACAACCAATACCCCAGTCTTGGATTTAAAATAAGTATATTCACACAAAGAGAATAAAATCAAGGGAAACAATTTTCAAGAATCTTTGTTTCTCCTGGTCATCCAATGACTAGAGATGGATTTATACACCCTGAATATATTATAATTGGCTTAATTAAGTAGTTATCTATTGAGAAAACATGATTGCTTTCAAATACCGTATATAATTAATAGTCATTTCTTCCAATTCTTGCAGTTAAAAATGTTGAACTCTTGAGGGGAAAAGAAAAGCTTCAGAAAGGAGTAGTAAATGCTTCTAGAGCTAAGGAAGACAGAGGAACAGGTTTTTTCTGTATATCATATTTGCATTTGAAACACAAGGGTCACTAGTATTCATGGTTGTCATGCTTATATCCAAAATTTATATACCATCTCCTCTAAAGGTGCTGTTACCAAAAGAGAAAGTTAAACATACAAAGACCGGGGGGGGGGGACTAAGATGCCAGGTATAATCTACAGTTTTAGCAGTTGGGCAGTAAATAACAGGGAGAAGGGTGAATATCTCCTAAAAAAATGTCTTCAACTGTCATTACTGGGATATAAATTCAACTAACTGTAAAAACGTGCCTCTTATAGAAATTACTTCATGAAAATATTCTCTAGGAAATGTGAAACTTTATGCATTCATTCCATCTGAAGAGAATTTAAAACCACTCGTTCATCTCCGGTTGACAGATAATGAGAGATGAAGGTGCTATATCAATACTAACAATCAATACTAAGGTATTGACTTACTAACTAATACTAACTACTAACTGTACTAATACTTTACTAACAATACTAAGGTCAAGATGCTTTCACAATAGCAGTTCAAAAATTGTGCCCTATAGCAACTCCACTGATCCTGAAACAGACTAACAATAGCAAGCTTGCTGCCTTACTCCAGCTGTGCCTTCCTAAGAGGTGGGGAAAAGGAAATTCATCAGTGAGACTGAAGAATTCTTCAGAACCTTCATTCCAATCTTTATTGGTCTTAACTTCCTTCCATGAGAGCTCTCTAGTTATAAAATACCAGCAGAGATGTATGTCTTTATACCACACTTGTTATGTTTATCCTTGAATTTGGTTCAAGAGCAAAACTTTATCATGGTCCATTGAATAAAGAATCAATACATCTTGTACATTGAATGAATCATAAACTTTTGTAAATATTTCCCGTGCATGTTCCCTTACCAGTAAGGCACCAATGATCCTCTGCCTGCACCAAATCAATTATGCCTGAAAAGAGTACAGAGCAAACGTATCAGCAAAGAAGATGACATGATGGAGGGTAGCCCATGCCCAACGAGAGAGAAAGAAAACCCACCCAATTAGCTTTGGAAGACGCAGGCATTTTATAATATCTAGAAGGTGAGGAGGCTCTGGGAGGAAAGCTGTATCTGTAATAAGAGAAATAAAGAAGTGAGCTTTTTGTTATACATTTGGATATGATGTAAGTAAATCTGGAACCCTCTCAGACAAAGGTATGACAGCAGAATGAACAGAGGGAAGTGGAAGAAGAATGGAGTCACCAGTGACCCACAACAGCAGAGTCAGGCTGAACCCAGAAGCCTGCATCTTAGGGTCGCAGTTGGTGCCCAGTTCACATGGCACATCCTTGTGTTGAGTGATCCAGCTTGACCAGCTGGTCCTGGCTTTCCTGGCAATTTCATGGTTTCATCACAGAAGTCCCACATCTCAGGAAACCCCTCAGTCCTGCATGAATCCTGTCTCTGTGTCTATCAGCTTGCAGCTATGCGTTACAAGTCCATATAGCAGGAGATGTAGGAGAAATTTGATTAGATTAGTTACCTAATTAATACAGATCTTAATAATGTGGCATTGCTAACCTTATCTTCAAGGGAATGCAGAAGCTTAATATTCTCCGTGGATTCTCATTTAAACTGCCTTTTGAAAGTGCCTACTGGCAGAGTTTTTGCATGAGGTCTGATTTCTTAAAACAAAACAAGTCTTAAACTGACCAGTACTGTCCCGACAAGCCTTAAGGTAAACAGCATTCTCTACACTAATTGTACCAGGATAGCATAAGTGTATGTTAATTTGTGTTTGCTTTAGCTGCTGCGGGACACCTGAAACATCCAGAACTGTGGGGACCAGCCAGCACAAAGGCAGTGGCCACAGATGCATCACAGACATGAACTACATTGGGAAGGAAGGGAGTGTGGAATGGAAGGGTCAGCCCACTACCTCTGTCAATGCCCTATCTACATGCAAGAAGGAGGAGCAAATGGAAGGTAAGAATGGAAGAAGGCTTAAAAGTCCCACCTTATCCTTACCTGCACTCCAGACAGAAGAGTCATATGCCAACAGCCTTCAGCTACTGATTTTAACTTCTAGAAATGATCAATGATGTGCTTTTCTCTCATCACCCAAAATCAATAATAAACTTACCAATGGCATCCCTGTAAATAACGACCACTTTTAGGGAGATGTATCCTATTTAAATGAATCACATTAATGCAAATACCATGTAGAAAGGGTCAATATATAATAATAAGGAGCTCATTATTAACCAAGCTTATTTGAATTTTAGGCCCATTTGAGTATTACTTTCTCTCTTTTCACCTCCCAGTCCCCTGAGAGATATGAAAATTAAAATTAAAATGATATCAAACTGTATGAATAATCAAAAATCTAAATCATTACCTTCTAGCAAAAATACATTTTTATAAATATATTTTGTATATATATTTCCAGTATATATATATTTATATATAAACAAGGAATATGCTTATCTGCTATGACCTTGGGCTCTGACACAGTGAGAAGAGAAACGGGAAGCCTCTGGACCTTTTAAATAAAGGATGGAATGGACTGATGGTCTCTCCCTAGAAGAAAATGCAAAGTGTTGTAGAAGTAATCTTTTCTATTTTAAGTATGGGAGGAGAGGGAATGAGGGCACCTCAGATCAGGGGAGAGAAATGAAAACAGGAAGGACTGCCACAATGTTAAATCCTGCTAAAGCTGCCCCTAACCACCATGTACTCTCAGTACATAAGATTCTAAGGGGTACGTTTCCTGGCGGTGCTCCACCCAGGTCCCCTGGATCTTCTGCTAGTTAGGCATGCCCCTCCCCAGCCTCTACATTCCTCACTCCTGACAGTTTACATCTGGGGATCTCCTCAGAGAACTGCGCTTGTGCTCCCAGAGCTGCATTGCCACGATAGAAGTAAAGGAAGCCAGAAGCTCCCAGGAGTTCATATCCTCCCTCTATGGCCCATGGGCAGTGACTGACAGGTAGATGGGAATAAAGGTCTAGCTCCCTCCTTGAGGGTACACATATTCTTCTGTGTGCTTTATACCCCAGAACCCCCCTGAGAATTAAGTTGAGGCAGAACTTCCCCTGAAACCACACCTTTGCTTGGCTTCCTATACTCTCTCCTCCTTCTCCTGGAAGAAGTTCCTGCATAAATCATTTGTATGTGAATCCTTGTGTTGAGGTCTGTTTCTGGAGATTCAAAACTTCATTCCAAAGCTTCTTTTTGGAGAAAGGAATCTGAAGTTAATTGTTATAAACCCACATAAACCTCAGTGGCATTTCCAATGGAAAGAAAGGCTGGTTGTATTTTGTGTGTGAAATTTGGGGCCTGAGAAGAGACTCTAGATAAACCCAATGAGCCAGCTACTACCCTCTACATAGAGTTAAAGTTCTGAATCATTCATAATTATTAAGAGAAAAAATCTCTATCAGTCCAGATCATAAAGTGATAAAGGAACTAATCTTCTACAAAGGCGAACGTACGTCCAAAGTTAAGCTGCCTTCCAAAAACTCTGAGAAGGAAGGTGCCAGTCTTCCCCTTTCTTCAATAACATTGAAATGTTACTGTCACAACTAAGAATATTGGCTCTTTTGCCCCCCAGGTCCTGTCCAATGATGGCACAACTCAACAAAAAAAAAAAGCATGGGATGGGTTAGAATCAAAACCCATGTTGTATACCAGCAAAGAACAATTAGAATTTAAAATTGAGTAAGTAATACTATCACATTACACCCAAGAAAATGAAATACGTAAGTAAAAATCTAACAAAATATATACTAGCTATTGCAGAAAGGTTATGAAACTCAAATGAAAGAGATGAAAGATCTAAATAAATGGAGAGGTTCATATTCATGCTTTGGAAGATTCAGTGCATGCTATTGGTATTGAGGAAAAAAAGAATATCACCACAGATCTTTGGAAAAGAAGAGAAAATACAGAAAGAGATCACATGAGTATTATCAAACTGTGAAGAGAGATGAAAAGATGAAACGGAATTTTTAGGGTGCTGGAGCTATTCTGTGTGATACAGGAATGGTGGACACATGACTCTATGTATTCATCAAAATCCACTGAACTTTATAGCACAGAGTGAAGTCTAACATATGCAAATTTTAAAAATTATTTGGGAGGTCAAGAAAATCCTAGAATGGAAAGCAGAATATAGTAAAATAATCTAACTATATTTGTAAATGTAAGAAATAACTTCACTAAAAGGGTTGAGGGGAAAGATGTTGATCTAAGTGTCTTTGGAAATGAGCAGATTATGTAATGTGCATCAGTGCTGTACTGGTTGATAAAGTCGTTTCCCAAGGGAATTATGAGTTAACAATTCTGAAACTGCATACATATAGGCAACCAAACAATTAAGTAATGGATGGCAGATGGTAAGAGCCAGGTTTCTCACTTTTGGAGTGGGACATTAAGTTAAGATTAGAAAGGACGCTAGAATGATCCATGTAGTAATAGAGTACAGTTGGAAACATCTGTATAAACTCATTTTAGCTTAATATAGATACAAACTGTTACATACAGAAATATGTATGGGTATGTACATGTATATGGGTTAGTATATATAAATCATTCTCCTGCTCTGTCAGCTTAGAAGCCCTAGCAACGACATCCCAGCAGCAACCAGCATACCCAGCCCCCAGATCTTGTTTTCTAAAATCATTCTCCAATAAAAGGAACCAAGGCTCCTTGTTGAAGTGGCTGATTCAAGAACTGGGGCAGGAAATATACAACATGAGCCTAGAGTAACTTGTAGTGTCAGGATGTAAGGCAGTACTTAAACAAATAGCGAGTTTGTTGATGCGAGTGTGGAAAGGGACACAGGAGCCAAATGAAAGCACTCCTAATAGCCCAAACTAGAATGATGTGAGCAACAAAATTAAGTCATATTGGATTATGCTAAGTAGGAAAGAACTATCCTTTGAAAAAAATGATTTTGTCATCCCTTCTAAGCAAAGAAGTAAAGACTTTCCCAGATATATAAAGCCTGAGGACTTTACCTTTAATGGTAAAGGGAGTCCAGCAAATTGAAATGAAAACAAACAAAAACATATGAAACATAAATCTCACTGGTAAAGATAAGTATATTGGTAAATACAGAATAATATAATACTGAAATGGTGGTCCATAAAGCACTTTTAATTCTGGCATGAAATATAAAAGATAAAATACAAAAAATAACTATAACTCAGGGCTCCTGGGTGGCTCAGTCAGTTAAGCATCTGCCTTCAGCTCGGGAATCCTGGGATCTAGCTCCCTGCTCAGTGGAGAATCTGCTTCTCTCTCTCCCTCTGCTGCTCCCCGTGCTTTTGCTCTTTCTCTCATTCTCTCTCTCTCTCAAATAAATAAATAAAAATTTTTAAAAATACCTATAACTCTAAAATGATGTTAATGGATATACAATAGATAAAAATGTAATTCATGATATCAATAGCATAAGGTGGAGTGGGGAGATGTAAAAAAAATAGTTTTTGCATATAAGTTGTTACCAACTTGAAATTGTTATGTTTTACATAAGCCCTATGGTAAACACAGAGAAAATACTTAAAGAAAATACAGAAAAGGAAATGAGAAAAAAAAATTCAAAGCATGTCAATACCAAAAAAAAAATCAATGAAACATAAGGGAAGGCAGAAAGAAAAAAAAAAAAAAAGAGGAAAAAAATGTCTAAAAGGAAGACAGAAAACAATTAACAAAATGGCAGTAATAAGTCCTGCCCTATCAGCCATTACTTTAAATGTAAATGGATTAAGGTACCCAATCCAAAAAAAGAAGGAAAGGCTGAGTGGAAGTAAATAAACAAACAAAGATGAAACTATATGCCATTTTCAAGAGACTCACATTAGATATAAAGACACACAGGCTGAAATGAAAAGATGAAAAAATATTTCCTGTGCAAATGGTAACCAAAAGAGAACAGAAGTGGCCATACTTACCTACATCAGAGGAAATAGACTTTAAGTCAAAAAAAAAGTCACAAGAGACAAAGAAGGACATTATATAATGATAAAAGGATCAAGTGACCATGAAAATAGCCATTATAAATATGTATCACCTAACATCAGAGGTCCCAAATACATGAAGGAAACCAATATTCCTTCCATAGGAGATTTTAGTGCCCCACCTTCAATAATGGATAGAACGAATACAGAGAAGATGAGTAAGGAAATAAATGACTTGAACGATACTGATTGGATCTACGAGTATCAACAGAACACTGCAGGCTCCAGAAGCAGAGCACACGTTCCTCTAAGCACACATGGGACAGTCTCCAGAGAGATCACATGTTGGGCCACAAAACAAGTCTTAACAAATTTAAGATTGAAATCATACTGCGTCTTTCCAACCGCAATGGATTGAAACTAGAAATGAATAGCAGTAGGAATACTGGAAATTTCACAAATATGTGGAAATTTAACAACATATTCTTTTTTTTTAATATTTTATTTATTTGACAGAGAGAAACACAGCCAGAGAGGGAACACAAGTAGGAGGAGTGAGAGAGGGAGAAGCAGGCTTCCCGCCGAGCAGGGAGCCTGATGTGGGGCTCGATCCCAGGTCTCCGGGATCATGACCTGAGCTTAAGGTAGTCACTTAACCAACTGAGACGCTGAGGCACCCTAAAAACACATTCTTGAACAATGAGTTAAAGAAGAAATCACAAAGGAAATCAAAAAATATCCGAGACAAATAAAAACAAAAACAAAACATACCAACATTTATGGAATACAACAAAAGCAGTTCTAGGAGGGAAATTTATAACAGGAAATGCTTATATTAAAAAGGAAGATCCCAACACAACAACCTAACTTTACACCTTAAGGAACTAGAATTAAAATAATAAAAAAAAAACTAAACCCACTCTAGCAGAATGTATGAAATAATGAAGATTAGAGCAAAAATAAGCAAAATAGAGATTTAAAAAAATGATGAAACTAAGGTTGGATTTTTTAATAGATTTACAAAATTGGCAGGCCCTTAACTAGATTAACAAAGAATAAAAAGAGAAGGCTCAAATAACTAAAATTAGATATGAAAGAGGAGACATTACAA
The DNA here is from genome assembly GCA_004023965.1 of Spilogale gracilis. Taxonomy (NCBI): domain Eukaryota; kingdom Metazoa; phylum Chordata; class Mammalia; order Carnivora; family Mephitidae; genus Spilogale; species Spilogale gracilis. The sequence continues at coordinate 40,580 of PITA01002395.1, read as the reverse complement.
CTAATACCGCAGAAATACAAAGGATCATGAGACTTCTATGAACAAATACAAACCAACAAATTGCATAACCTAGAAGGAATAGATAAATTCCTAGAAAAATACAGCCTACCAAGACTGAATCATGACTAAATGGAAAATCTGAACAGATCTGTAACTGGTTAGAAAGTTAAATCAGGAATCAAAATGCTTCTTAAAAAAAAAAAAAAAAAAAGTCCAGGACCAGATGGCTTCACTAGAGAATTCTACCACACATTCAAATAAAAGTTAACACCAATTTTTCTCAAACTCTTTTTAAAAATTGAAGATGGAATACTTCTAAACTCATTTTATGAGGCCAGCATTACCCTGACAACCAAAGCCAAACAAAGATACAAGAGAGGGAAAAAAAAAAAAAAAACTATAGCCCATATCCCTGATGAATATTGGTGCAAAAGTCTTCAACAAATACTAACAAACTGAATTTAATAGCACTTTAAAGAATCATACACTATGACACCAGGATTTATCGCTGGGATACAAATATAATTCAACACACACAAATCAGTGAATATAATACACCACATTAACAGAATGAAGGGCAAAAAATCACATGGTCATCTCAATTATGCAGAAAAAAGACATTCAACAAAATTCAACACTTTTTATAATAATAACATTCAACAAACTAAGAACAGAAGAAAATTGCCTCGACATAATAAATGCTGTATACGAAAAGCACACAACTAACATAAGCAAAGTTGAAAAACCGAAAGCTTTTCCTGTGAAGTCAGGAACAAAATAAGATGATGACCCTTGGCACTTCTATTCAACACAATACTAAAAATCCTAGACACTGCAACTAGGTAAGAAAAATAAATAACATCTCTCCACACTGGAAAGAAAGAAGTAAAATTATCTCTTTCTTAGACTGTATGTGCTATAACACAGATGTGCCTTGAGGTGATTAGGATAAGGGAAATAAGCCAATCACAAAAAGACAGATACTGTATGTTTCCACTTCTATGAAGTACCTAGAATAGTCAAATTCATAGAAAGACAAAGCAGACAGTTGTCGTTAAGGGGTGTCACAGAGAGAGAGAAATGGGGAGTTGTTGCTTAACAGTATAAAAAATTCAGTCATGCTGGATGGAAACCTCTACAGATTTGTTGTACGACAATGTGCATAGAGTATGTACCACACACATAAAAACTGTTAAGAGGGTAAATTTATGTTACTTTGTTTTTACTACAATGAACAACAAAAAAAAAACAATTATTATCTCAGTGACCGTAGGGGTAGAGGTGGTGAAAAGATAGGACCTCAATAATTTTAGATTCATGAGTTATTTTTCCTGTAGATATATTAAATGAGTTTCTCTTTATGGTTTTATCCCCTAGTTGAAAAATCAAACATCACTGAGCTCACGTAGGGATTTATTTTACATGAGCAGCACTAATGCCCATGTTTCCCTTTCACCACGAGTTCATTTAGTAGCCCCGGTCTCCTCAAACATTCACACCACCTTTATCCTGCTATATCCACTAGTGCTGGGTATTCTCCACTTGCTGCTCCCCAGCTCTTGTCCACATTCCCCTGCCCTACCCTTGATCCCAGAAGGCTGACCTTGTGGAATTCATCACCCAGGCTCTTTTTACCTCTGCTTCTGTTGACAAATGGAAATACCACCAAGCACCTGAAGGGCAAGGGAGAGGAGTTACACATTTATTCCCTGGCTCCCTCCCAACTAGATAATGCTTTGCTAAATGTCTGCATTTTTCTACCCAAGGTTATATGTCCTTTCAACCAGCCCCTCTCTGACAGCTACAGGTTTTATCACACTCCCATCACCATTCCCACCCCTTGGCCATCACGGTAGGCAATGGCTTCCCACTGATTTTGGTCCCTCAGTACCTCACCATCCCTTGTTGGTCCTTTTCACCATATCTACACTTTTACAACACTCACCTTCTCATTAAACTCTCCTAAATTATATTTGCCTGTGCCATCTGTTTTCTATGGAACCCTGACCAATCCACCACTGTTGGGATAAACCAAGCCACCCCAACCAAGTAGGTTGTGAGAAACGACTATTCCCTACATTCATGGAGCAAGCACCATGCTAGAAGCATCTCCACTCTGTAAGCCAAGCCTCCTCAGTAAACTATCACATCATGTCCAACCTGCATTGCGAAAGTTTGTGCTAGAGAGAAATGTCTGTATTGTGAAATCCTGCCACAAAGGACTGAGTCTGCGTCAAGGAATAAGAACTCCAATGTCAGGGAAGACTGAGGGTGAGAGGGGGTTTTGGGGGCTTGCTGGAGGTGGTGTCAGGATGGGTCAAAACCAATCTTGAGGGGTTAATTCAGGCTCTTCTGAATGGCTGGCCCCAAAAACACAATTCAGAGCAGGTGATGCTCGTAAGCAATAGGGCAGCAGAGGGTTCTTATGGTGATTAATGAGAGTCTTGGTCTCTGACTCCCTTAAACTCACAAAGAAAATTAAATTTCCCATGATATCTCTCTCCTGCCTGGGGCCAGAGAAGCCTGTTGTTCATCCCCTTGGGATGTAGGCAGAGAAAAGAGTTATCATACAAATATACAATTAGCTGAGTGTCTAGAGCTGCCTCGCCTTTCTTTCCAATTGCCAAGCCTCAGTGAAGCCACAATGGATGAAGAAGAGAGGGATAACCTGCACCAAGCCCCCTACCATGCTTGGGGCACTTTGCCCACACTGTCTCCTTCAGGATGTCTCTCTGCATAGCCCTACAGGATGGCCATACAGGGAGCCCTCCTGGCCTATCTGATGAAACAGAAGTCAAGAAGAAAAGCACTCTAGTTAAATATTCCAGGGCCATAGAACAGTGTCCCACCTTCCCTAATCCATTTATCAAAACAGAACGAGGAGGTTTTAAAAAGGGGAGAAGGGTGGGTAGGTATGAATAAGTGAAGCACGGGAGATCTTTAGGGTGGTGAAACCATTCTGTGCTTAGCTATAATGGTGGGCACATGTCTTTATGCATTTGTCAAAGCCCATAAGACTGTACAACACAAAGACTGAACCTCAATATAACTATGGATTATAGTCAATAGTAATGTAATATTGGTTCACTGACTGTAACAAATGAGCCACACTAACACAAGAACTCTGTGCTCGGGATGGGAGGTGGGGGAAGGGTTGAACAATGAGTATATGGAACTGCATGTGCTATCTGCTTAATTATTCGATAAATCTAGAACTCTACTTAAAAAATTAAATCTATTAATTACAACACTGTATAATAATCATCATCTCACATACTGAACAGCTGCCTTTCCTATTGCTTTGCAGTGAATCTGGCCTTTCTCCCGGTGGAGGAGTAGGCTATGCTGTGACTGAGACGAGCGGCTGATGTGTGCGTGCAGGACATGGTGGATCGTCCAACACCAACACGTACAGATGCAAAGGAGTATCAGAGGATCCTAAGAACTCAGTGGGGAAAAGTGAGCGGAAACCTCCTGGTCAAACAGCTCTTAATTAAGGCCGAAGGTCATAATGACAGGAGGACTCCTTCCTGATAACACTGCCAGCAGGTGAAAGAAATCGGGAAAGGCTGTGAGAACCTGCTGTGGTTATGATTCATTTTGTTTGTTGTTGTTGTTGTTGTTGTTGTTGTTTTTAACTTTCCTTCACTCATGAGTGAATATTTCTGAGGTAGAAGAGATAACTGTGTCCATATTCCCCTAATGTAACAGTTACTATAGTATTTCTAAAAAGTGGGGGATGGGAGAGCCTGGTGGTGGGTACTGAGGGCACCTATTGTGTGGAGCACTGGGTGTGGGGAATGAGGAATGGATCTTGGAACACTGGAAAAAAAATTTTTAAGTAACAATAAAAAAAAAAAGCACAGAAAGGGAAGGTGAAAAAAAAAAAAGCCTTAAGATTCAAGATATGCCTCTGGATTTTTTAAGATATTCTAAGAAACCAAGTCCAGTTACTTAAAAGAGTCTTGTTGCTTTGGGTTCCCAGGAAGGCAACGCTGAGATGGGGGTGCAACTAGTTTATTAGAAGAGAGATCCCAGGACGCATAGTGAGGGGTGAGGAGAAACAGGAAAGGAAGGGAAACCAGTATGGGCAGGATAGAAGGACTTAATGCTGACAGCTGCTTATCGACAACAAAAAACTTCCACAGACTCTCGAAAAGAATTGGATAAGGCCACTCATGGTAGGTCAAGACAAAAGCAAGACCACTCCATAATCATGAAGGAACACAAAGATAAGACACGGTGTGATGACGGAAATAATCAAATATCCCGTTGTGCTGACATAAATGAGTACTGCTTCTTTATCAACAACCCAAGATCTGCTGTTAGTCCTGCCTCTTAGACAAAAATTATAATACCCAGTCATCAAATTGCCCTGAGCTCCCAATTCAGCACTCAATTCAGGAGTGGGGGATCAACTCGCTTCTTACAATCCTTTTCAAAATCACCCAACACATGTCCTCCTATACTAAAATCTCCTTAATTCTCATAATCAGCCATGGTATATATTCTCCCTGTTGCAGCAAACTAATCAACCTCACTTTGACTTTGGATGGGGCCCTGCAGTCCTTGGCTGATGGACAGTGACACCTGTAGCTCCTTCCTGGGCTACGAGGTTTGGGGTTTCTCCCCTGGTCCAGCCAGGGGAAAAAGGTGGGGTCAAGCAGGATGATGAGTGTCGGCGGCCAAAAACACACCTGAGCCAGGAGGTCTGTCGAAGCAGGATCTCTTGCTGTTCGCCAGCCCTCCTGCTCTCTCCTCTAAGGCTCTCTTGCGGCCTCCTCGCAGGCTCTCTGCCTTTATCTCTCTGTCTCTCAGTTGGCTCTCAGTCTCTCTCTGTCTCATGGCTTTTGTCTCTTCGCTCTGCTCTTCCTTCTTTCTCTCTCAGTCTTACCCTCTCTATATCACAGCTTTGTCTCTCTTGACTGTCAAGGATCCCAGTCTTTTATTATTCCCAAGTGAGGAAGTTGGGTGGTGCAGTTAAATCTTTAACTGCTTTTGCACCCACCCTAGAGACAGGATTAGTATTGTTACTGCAGGGTACAGAGTGATTACTTAAACTCACAGAAGTACTGGGAGGAAGATTAAATGGAACTATGTCTTGAATAAGCACACCAAGGACATATTGCCCTGACCCACAGGGTAAGTGGCTTTTCGGATTCTAGGTGGGGAAAGCCCAAAGGGGCTTTCATTCACATTCACAGGTACCTCCACCAGAATTTCTGGTGGCTTGGGCATGGAGGGAAGGGCAGATCATGCACCGTCCCTGACATCCAGTAAGAAATGAGTTACTGAGCTGATTACCATTGCGGGCAACATAATTCAATCCCACTGTGGACACTACAGAACTGCATAGAACGCATCTCAGAATTAATTGTGCCAGAAGATGGAAGAGACCAGGGAATTAATAATCAACTCCCACTCTCCTTTACTTGAGAGTCATCCCTAGGGCACTAACTCCTCTGTATTTTTGGATAGTGCGTGCACGAGCTTGGGCAGCCTCCCACAGCTTTGGAGGAATCCCAGGGATAGCAAAATGGAAAGGCACCTGGAGCTCTGCTCTCAGATGTGTTCTGGGGACACTGATGAAGTCTGAGGAACTGTCCACCAGAGGCGTGCTGATCCCAGGTGGTCCAAGAGGATGCAGTGCAGTGTCCTACACTGCTAGTGATAAGCCACATTTTACAGATGCAGAAACTGAGACTCAGAGAGGTTAGAAATGCGGAACCAGAGCTAGGTGGCCCTTCTCGCGATGTTAAAAAAAAAAAATTGTTAAATTTTTTTCTGCCGGAGATGCATTTCTACTCATCTCTCCTAGGTGTGTTTCTATGACACTGTAAACAAAAAAGTGCGTTAAGCTCCACTCCTCACTTGTTGCGGAATGAGGTTTGGAGATTATCTGCTACTACAGACCAGCTTAAAGAATGTGCAAGACCCTTTGGAGCAGTGGTTTGGGAACTGCTGTAGATGTGAAACCCCTGTTCTTATCAGAGGAAATCTTCTGGGGAACATAGAGCAGAGATGAGGCCCAGAGCTTCCCCTACTTCATGACCTCGGTCAGCTTACGAGGCTCCTCTGAGAATGACCAAACTCCAAAGAGCACAGAAGTAAATCAAAAACAAAAGATTCAGATGCTTGCACTAGCCTGACCTCTATTAGCTTGTTACCCCGAATGAATTATATTATTTTACCTCTGAGACAGGGCCCTGGGGTTCCAGTTACTCTCTTATATTACACTGTAGAGCTATCTCCGTTACCAACCAGCAATTTGAGGACTAAGTGAGCTGATTAAACAGCCCAGCCCTCCTGACATAATTCACAACTAATCTTGTTCATTCTCCAAGGGCAGAGTCAACTATTTGATCCTCACCATGCATCAGTGGCACCTGCTGTGGTGCCCACCCTCCTTTATTATGTTTTCAAATACAGTGTCTTGTGCTCCGTGATTAGTGTTACAATAGATAACGTAGATGAACACAGAGGCAACACAAAACAAAAGCCTTTATCTCTTGTTTGCAATTTCCCTTAGGAAACAAACGGAAAAGCATGGCAAAGCCAGGTGATTGGCTATGAAATAGACTCAGCAGAAACCAGAGGGCTCTGGGAGCCCAAAGATTCATGGAGAATGAAAAAGATAAAGGACAGGGGAACGCTTATCAACAGGCTGCTAACATCTGTTTAAGGAGAAAATGGTATGACTTTAGGATATGTTTTAAAATTCTCCAATATGATAAAAAGTGGGAGGACAGACAAAACAAGATTGGCAAAATGCTGCCAATTATTAAAGGTGCATCCTAGGTGCATGGAAGTTTCTTTGTGTGAAATCTTGCAGATCTAAAACTTTCATAATGAAAAGATGTGGTTGTGGGTTGTTGTTGTTGTTTTCAAAGTATAGTGTGTGAGATGCCCATCTTAAACACTTTGCACATTATCTCATTTAATCTTTTAAAAATCTGATTCACTTTACAGATGAAGAATCTGAGAGTCTAAGCAATGGGGTAATTTCCTTGGAGTGCTACAGCCAGGATTTCCCTTCAGCTCTCCAGCTGGGATTAAGGGTTCTCAAAGAGGCTGAGTTGGGATTGGACCTTGACTTCTCAGTGTATACAGACATCCCAGGAGAGGGAACCACATGAACAAACCTCCTCAGATGAGACCTACAGGGTGGGATCCATACTATGAGAAGATAGTTTTGCAACTTATACGTGCATATTTTATTGCCCAGCTGTACAAGCTGATTGTCTCATCATCCGGTCAACAACGAGTGAACTAAAAGAGGAAGAAATGAGAATCAGGTGTTGAAGCAGAAGACGGAGCGATCTGAGGATGTTCTGGGACTTGAACAGACCCGTGACTTGCTCTGTCTTAAGTGTGTCCTAACTCCAATATAAGAATTTTTGGAAGCTTGGGGCGCCTGGGTGGCTCAGTTGGTTAAGCGACTGCCTTCGGCTCCGGTCATGATCCCGGAGACCCGGGATCGAGTCCCACATCGGGCTCCCTGCTCGGCAGGAAGCCTGCTTCTCCCTCTCTCACTCCCCCTGCTTGTGTTCCCTCTCTGGCTATGTTTCTCTCTGTCAAATAAATAAATTTAAAAAAAAAAAAAAGAACTTTTAGAAGCCAATTTTTTTATACCTCTCTATATCCACACCCTTTCCCATATGACTTTGCAGTTTCCCGAGGTAAGCATGGGAGACTGCATTTCCTCATCCCTTGACTTTGGAATCAGCTATAAAACTTGCTTTGATCAAGAGGATCTTAGGAGATGAGACAAAGCTAGCTTTTGCAGAGGGTCCTCCCTATTGAACTTCTGCCCTTGCGAGACAAAGATATGCCCTGGATGGGCTGTTGGTACAGAGAGTGCCGGGAGCCGGCCCCGGCAGAGATGTGTGCGTCCGGAACCGCGGGATGTCTGGTGGGCGAAATAATGACACGAACACAAAAATCTAATGCAAGCTGACAGACCTGAGGTCAGTCAGGAGAGACCTATGAAGCAGGCTCAGCCGCACACTCTGGCTTTTTAGCATTGGCTCTCTAGCTCTGGCTCTCTAGCTCTAGCTCTCTAGCTCTGGCTTTGTCCCTCTTGCTCTACTTCTCTCTCCTCTTCTGTCTCTCTACTCTCTGCTTCTCTTTCTGCTGCTTGCTTTGCTTCTCTGTTTCTGTCTCTCTGTGCAGGCTCTCTTGCTGTTTGCCAGTTCTCCTGCTCTCTCCTCTAAGGTTCTCTTGCTGCTTCCTCACAGGCCCTCTTCATTTTCTCTCGTCTCTCAGTCTCTCTCTGTCTCACGGCTTTGTCTCTCTTGACTGTCAAGGGTCCCAGTCTTTTATTATTCCCAAGTGAGGAAGTTGGGTGGTGCAGTTAAATCTTTAACTGCTTTTGCACCCGCCCTAGAGACAGGATTAGTATTGTTACTGCAGGGTACAGAGTGATTGCTTAAACTCACAGAAGTTGAGACCATTGAGGCACAGGGATCAAGAAATACAGATAAGAGATACAGAGATATAGATATGATTACCGGGAAGAGGATTAAATGGAATTATGTCTTGAATAAGCACACCAAGGACATATTGCCCTGACCCACAGGGTATGTGGCTTTCCGGATTCTAGGCGGGGAAAGCCCAGAGGGGCTTTCATTCACATTCACAGGTACCTCCACCAAAGTTTTCTGGTGGCTTGGGCATGGCGGGAGGGGCGGATCATGCACCGTCCCCGACAAGAGAGGATAGGCACACTGCCCAAGACCCACAGACTTGAGTGAGAGCGGGAGCTTCTGCAACCATCACAGTGAAAGCCGAAGAGCGCAGCCATGCCCCACTTTGATCAACCTCCAGCCTACGGGTGATGCATAAACAAGTCAGGCTGAGATCAACCGAGACATAGATCTGACCCACAGATGCATGAGCTGAATAAATGCTTTTTGTTATATGCCCCTGGGATTTGTTTGTGGTTGCTTGTCACATAGTAATAGCTGACTGGTGCAGTCACCATGCTTCTCTCCCCCAAGAATTCAGGGAATTTTGTCAAGACTGGTCAATTTGTGGACAGTCATGAGCACCTGGGAAGCTAAAGTTAGGGATTTTGTCTCTCTTCTCATGGAAAGAGGGCAGGACAGCGCTGGCAACAAGTGTGAAAAAGGCAGGGCTGTAGGTAACATAATATGCACACTGTCCTCCTATGTATTTGACCTGGCCTCTCTCTGACCTAAAAGAAGCAATGTTTTTTCCTAGAGATTAGGAACATTCTAGAAGATTCTGAGACACTTTCAACCAATCCCGGAAGTTGGCCAAAACAACAACGACAACAACAAAAAAAAACCTGCTCTAGAAAAGTAAACATTCTAAATCCCCAGACTTTAGACTCTATCACACACACACAGACACACATACAACACCTTTCAAACCTAAATATTTCTAAGGTTTTACAGTGTGCAGGGATAAAAACACATTCTCATCATATGAAGAGAATTTTCTTTATAACAAATCTACCTTCTTCAACATATGAAAATTTGTGTTTCAGAACCCATAACCAACAGTGTGTCTTGGGCATATTTAACACTATAATTTAACATTTTGGCTGACCATTAACTATTTTAGAAGGTTAAAATGATAGAGGCCTCACAACTGTCAACAACTCTGTTATTAGGGGGAAAAATTGTACAATTTGAACATTTCAGCTGGAGATCTTATCTCCTTTTCGGGACAGCTGGTTCTAGGCAAGCTTGGACAAAGTAGCCATAAGCATCCATTGCCTTCCCTAAGCCAGGAATCAGGGCTGTTAGCTGTTGAGAGAGAGAGATAGTTGTCCCCAGAATTGACATTCAAACTCTAACAAGCGTGTTCTCTCTCACGGAGATTTGGGAAGAAATGAACGCAGACTGCTTTGTGCCTTCAAGTGAGGCCACAGCCCCCAGCTGGCTCCATGCCCCCAGCCAGCACGCATCAGAGACTGCTTCCCAGCCCAGGGCTGCTCAGCGGTCCCAGTTCACCAGGAAGAGATGATTTCCCCAAGCCTCCCATAGAATGACTCAGGGCCTTTCAGAGCAACAATCTGACAGGGCTCTTCTCACCTTTAGGAAGTGTTTATTCTGTCTTTTAAGGCATATATAGAAACACGGACCTTATCCAAGTATAAAAGTGTTCTTTTTGAATGTTTGCAGAGTGTGTGCATGTGTGTGTGTGAGAGAGAGAGTCCTGCTCCCCAGCCTTTGGTGCACTAGAATGGGAACCTTTCCCCAGTAACAGCCCTGTCCTCTGAGCCCCCAACAGCCTCAGCTCACCCTGCCCCTGGCCGCTTGCCCAAGCTACGGACATGGGTCTGTCTATCCACACTTCCTCTCTCCCTGACGTCGGGGACGAGGCAAGGCTAAGTCAGGGAGGCTAGTTAAGGACTGGGGCAGGGCTGCACACGTTAGAGCTTATCCATGAAGCTTTTCATTGCCAGGAGCAAGAACAGCTTGTTACAATGACACAGTCCTTATCTTGTCTGACAGAAATAAGCCATTTTGAGAGATTAAACCTAGCAGGGCAGAAAATGAGAAAGATACCAAGCCCAGATTGTCAAGGAAAGCATTTATCAGAAGCCAATACAACACAGATCCCTCAGGTACAGGTCAGGACGCAGGCGCCAGCCCCGGGCATTGTTGCACTTTGTTAAACTGAGGTCAGTCCCCGATCAGAGCCACGTAGACTCCAGCCCAACACAGTGCCCTGGGGACGAGGACAGACTCTGCATAATCCGCCTCACCTGGGAGTGGCCCTACGTTGCTGCTGCTCACAGCGCCATCTGGTGGCTCCTTTGTGGCATGCCAGCCTGCAGAGCCTAAAGACCCCAGCAAAATTTCAACCAGAAGGGTACAGAAAAGTCAAAACTTCACCCCGCGTGTAGCTCTTTCTCCCACCTGCTCATTCTTGTTTAATTGTCAAGATTTTCCCGGTCCTCAAAAGCAACACGGTGAGAAAAAAATTCCGCCAAACCTCAGTTCCGTTTGAAATAAAGCAATTTACCCATTTGCTTCACTGGGATGTATTAGACATCCCAGACCAGTGCTGGAATGTTCCAGCCGATGTAGAGTGCAGTGCTTTTTTACACTTATCCCCCCCTTCGATGACTTTGCGAAGGCAGGAGATGAGAACAGAGAGACACTTCCATGGCTGCCCCCCTGGTAACTACAGGATCCTCTTACTCTTTGAATGTGATCTCCAAGGGCTATCCTCAACCCCAGAAGGAAGATCTACAGCCAGATGATTTAGTGGCCAGTGGCACAGTGTGGAGGCCTCCTTGTACCTTTTCCAGTCCTCTTTCAAATACATCAGAGCAAGACCCTCCTTATAATTAATGCTCATCCCGTGTTAAAACACGATGGGGAGACAATATCCAGCTCTCCCCAAGAGTCTTACTGCAAACACCAGAAGATGGGTGGGGCAACCGAGCCCTAATGCCACCAAAGACAGATGCCTCAGGTAGGATTATGGTGTTGTGAGAGCGTGTGTGTTCTTTCAGCTCAACTGGGCACAGGAAGCGATTGTTTTCAGGCAAAGATATTCGTTAAACCCCTGCCACCATCATCCTGATCATACTGGATAAATTACAGCAATGAAGGAGATGCGGAACATTCTGGAGAGTGAGCAAGAGAGCATGATGCTAGAGCATCATAGAGAACAGGCCATCGGGGTAATGTAAACACTGGCAGGATATATTTTTGAGATATTAGCTTATGGTTTTTCTCATGCTATTTTCATCTCCGTGGATTTCATGAAAGGAGCCTTTGTAATTCTTCCTAGCAGGGTATTTTTTACAGAGCAGGATGCAGATGGGACTTGAGGTGAGAAGCTTGTACTTCTGTCATCTGTAATGGCTCCCTGACAAATACTAGGTGTCCCAGGTGTGGATTGGGGAGAGAGAAGACTATGCTGCCAAGAGGGAGTGCAAGACAGGGATGGGAATATCTGTGAATCCCACATCTATGATGTCAGGGATGTCTGAGTCATGAGGACAGCACTCTGAAGCAGGGTGGGGAGTGAGGGGGTCACAAGGCTTAAAGGAGATACTAATGTAGGGGACACTAGACACAAGGACTCAACGATCAATGCCTCACCAAGCTGGACCTGAGCAGCCCCAACAGACTGGAACGATGGGAATGTCTCAGCATTAATCAGTGTGGACCAGTGACTCATGACTGGAAAGGCCTCCCCTTGGACTTACCCTTGTAAGTGACCCCAGGACCCTGGCAGGACCCCGGAGTAGAGAGGTGCCTACAGTAACACCTGAGGTGAAATTTCTGGGTGATTCTCCCTGCACACCCAAGTTCAGGACTCAGATGCACACCACTCCAAACATATTGGCAGGAACAGACTTTGCAGGAACCTGGCACTAGGCTTACAGAGACCCAGAAGGAAACATCAAATGGAGACGGAAGGTAAAGACTCAGCAGTATGGAATTAAAATCCAAGCATGTAAAGCTCAGAACCACACACAGTGCCGTCAGCGGACCTAGACAGACCTGGTGTTCGGCCACATTGGTGAGAGTGACTCTGAGATTGTCACAAGGATGCACAAATCAGAGCCTGTGGTTGGTAGCAATCGCTCTTTGTGTGCCCCGCCCCCTTGTCCTTTGAGACCTCAGTAACACCGTCCCGAGCATCCTCTCCCACAGGCTGCAGGAAGCATGGTGAATTCCTGGTGCAACACGGCCTGGGTTTAGCCCTCTTAAGAAACTCAGGGGAACGGACAGGGTCACCAGAGATGTCACTCTTCCTCCCGTTCTGGACAAGCCCTGGGACAGCGATTTGCTTTCCCTCGGATACAAATTGCATTACTCCAACCTCCTTAAGGCTTGGATCTATAGCCAGGTTTGTCCTCAAAAAGCAATTACATGGTTGTCAAAACCCATCAAGCTGAATACTTAACATTGGTACATTTTATTGTATATGTTAAATAGCCCTCTCCTTAAAACACACACAAATACACACACGCACGCACTTATGGGAATCTCTAAAATCTGGAAACAGACAAATATACATCTTCTTTCTGTAAAAAGGGATACTTCTATGCTTTAGGACCCTTGAGACTCGGATTAGGTTAAGGAAGACAGAATATATATAATATTCTCATTCTAGGGGGTAGGTTCAATCATTCTCAGCACTAAGAATTACCTGGGTAAGACAGAGCATGGAGGCAGCCTGGGATACAGTGCTGGCATGATGGTGTGCACAGGGCTGGGGCTGTGGTGGAGGAAAATACCATTATGGCTTTTTTAAAAACTCGATTGGGAAGGGAGAGATCTAAGCTCATTACTGACCCACTGTCCTCCCTTGGGCAAGTTTATTTCCCCTCCCTAGGCATTAGATATTCAGCTGTACAAGGAGTAAGATGGGTAAGGTGATCTCTACATCTTAAATTTTATGATCGATTCTGTATTTTTCTATCTCGCAGCACTCGGGTGACTTGCATTATCGATCATAGAAGATAGAAGTGAGGCTTCTGATAAGCGACCATCCCTAAGAAGATGCTGCTGTTGCAAGTTTCTGAATGGAAAACCAGGGCCACACAGCAACTTGAAAGTGAAGCGCCTCCTGGTGGTCACACCTCTGAGGACAAAGGCACCCTGGATTTTCACGTTGCTAAAGGTAAAACCACCACAACTGCATTTTTTTTAGGCTCCTTAGACTGGTTGAAGACCAGAGCAGGCTCACACCCTTGCCTTACCACTAGAATTAAGCTGCCAGTCCACAGGTGTGGGGCTCTGGAGCAGACCAGAGCTGAGAAGCTGACTGCCTGTGTCTAAAGAGGGTCTGGAGTATTTCAGCAAACCCTCGGCAGCTAGGGCTAGAGCCCGGGCTGCTTTCATAGCCCAGAAAAAAATAGAATGCAGCCCAACGGCCGTAACCGCAGCCCCGTCACCAGCCTGTGCTGCCTTAGCGTTAAACTTGCCCCAAATAAGGTCATTGCAGAGAAGATGTTTTTAAAAAGATGAAGAAACAACAAGCTTACTGCAATGTAACCGCGGCAAATTCTATCCAAAGCTGACCCGGGAACCCAGCACCGCAGACCGCAGCGTGATTTCAAATGTCAAGAGCACCACCTGCTGCCCAGACTGGGGAAGGGCTGCTGTGTCCGTCTCCCTTTCTCTTTGGCAACAGAAAGCATAAGGTGCCTTCATCTCAAACTGGCTGAGCGTGCTCAGGCTCCGAAGTTCTCTCCAAATCGGTGAGCTGTTTGTATGTTTTTGTGTTTATGATGGCCTAAAAAACACAGACTAGATCACACGCTGCATCATCAGACTGATAAAGGAAAGGAAAATCATCAAAACCATTCCCGGCTTCTATTTTGCATGTTAGGATATTGCCAGGAAGTTGTATCTCATGCTATTGTTTAGTTTAACTGTGGCATGTTCATGGATCAGAACAGAGGCAGATGGCTCCCTCGAGGAACTATTGGTACTAAGAGAAAGCCAAAGGACTCAGCATGGAGCTCTATAGCGATTGGGGAAAAATGAGGTGAAAACTGAGTCATCACAGGGGATTCGGGATGGTATAAGCACACGTGATTCAAAAGAATGCAGACAGAAGAGTAAGGACCATATCTGCTTTGCAAAAGGCAATTTAGTGGAAAAAAAACATCATCTATCTGATCAAATTGATATAAATTATGAGGTAGCTTTATTTGAAGTTAATTTGTAATTTTGTTTTGCTTGTGTGATGGAGTATGAATTATAAGGATAAGAAATGGATTGAGCCTAACATCAGGCTCCCTGCTCAGTGAAGAGCCTGCTTCTCTCTCCCCCTCTCTGCTCTCTCTCTCTCTCTTGCTCTCTCGCTCTCACTCTTACTCTCTCTCAAGTAAATAAATAAAACCTTTTTAAAAAAGAAGTATTTGTTAAATTATATAAAATTATTTACTTCTGACTCCTTCTAACTGCTCTCCGAGGCCAAGTTCAAGTCTGCTCCATGTGTCTCTCGTCTTTGAACCTGGCACCCTCTTTTCATGGCCGATGGGGGCCCAGAGCCCACGCCACATGGGCAGGCACTTTAAAACCTCTGTGCGCATCACATCTGCTCCCATTCTTTTGGCCAAAACAACAGGGTAAGGAAGCATATTTCTCCCACGGAAGCATAAAGATGCCAGGACCGGGGAGGAGGGAAGGTAGGGCTGTGGACAGTCCATACAAGCTATTACAGACCCTTATTTTAGAAATACTGCCTTTAAGGAAAGGCAGCATTTACATTCGTATTCCTCCCTTTAAAAAAAAACCCTGTAGGACCTCCAATCCAAATGGTAATTAAGTCTCTGCATTGTATTCTCCTTTCTCCTTTCTGAACTCTCCATCAAGATGACTTAAATGAACTGAGGACTAAATCCCAACCAGAGGCTAGACCTAAAACTTAAAAGCTGAGATCGTGGACCGAAGGGCCATTGGAGGAGCTCTGGCCTCCTCCTGCCGCACAGACTTGTGAGAGATGGACTCCAGGGCCCTACCTCTCACCCCAGCTCTGAAATCAACTGGCCAGAGAAGGGGGTGAGTACTGTTGTAGTCGCCCCAAAACAAAATCCAACAAGAGTAGCCCTCAGCCTGCTGCCAGGCCTGAGGGAATGGGGTCAGAGGGACCTCCCGTCTCCCCAGAGCTCCCCGCCGTGCACTGAGGCCAGCAGCCTGGTACACAGTTCCTGCCGAGAGTGGCTTCACCAGGGCACTGGGCAGGCTTGCGAGGGGGCCTCGGTGCTGGCAGCTTCCCCCTGCTAATGTGGACCTGGAGGGGGAGTGCCCCACAGAGAGGAAGGGCTCCCATGGTGAGATGGCTCCCTCCGTGGAGAGGAAAATCTGCACTGGCTCTCCCCCAGTGTCCAATATCGTACAAACGAGACCAGTCTAATCCATGAAGAGGAGCAGTCAGAGAATGACGGGAAGAAGGGAAGGCGAGGGAGGGGCAAAGCAGATGAACGGGAAGGGGAGGAACAGGCTTCCAGTTCTGGATGAAGAAGTCCCAGGGACGAAAGGCACAAGATGGAGAACACAGTCAATGATCCTGCAATCGCGTTACATGGTGACAGACGGGAGCTCCGCGCACGGTGAGCACAGCACGACTCACAGGCTTGTCAAATCGCCACGCTGCAGCCCTGAAAGTAATGTAACACTGCGTGTCAACTGTACTGCAATTAAAAAACAAGAAGAAGGGCGCCCGGGTGACTCAGTCGGTGAAGCGACTGCCTTCAGCTCAGGTCACGATCCTGGAGTCCGGGGATCAAGTCCTGCATCAGGCTTCCAGCTCCACGGGGAGTCTGCTTCTCCCTCTGACCCTGCCACCTCTCATGCTCTCTCTTTCAAATAAATAAATTAAATTAAAAAAAAAAAAACAAACAAGAAGAATCCTTGGATGTACAAAATGACTCCACAATGTAGAAGCAGCAGCCCGTAGTAATTAAAACACGGTGCTTCTGGTACATGGGTTAACACGTTAATGAAACTGAGCATAGTTTAGATACCATGATGCATATATTGATCGATTGAATGTATAAGAAAATTTACTATCGGGGCGCCTGGGTAGCTCAGTTGGTTAAGCGACTGCCTTCGGCTCAGGTCATGATCCTGGAGACCCGGGATCGAGCTCCACATCGGGCTCCCTGCTCAGCAGGAAGCCTGCTTCTCCCTCTCTCACTCCACCTGCTTGTGTTCCCTCTCTGGCTGTGTTTCTCTCTGTCAAATAAATAAATAAAATTTAAAAAAAAAAAAAGAAAAGAAAATTTACTATCTAATAAATAAGATATTCATTAAACTGTTTTAATGGATACATTAAAAAATTGTGTCAGGACAGCTGGCTAGCCACTAGGGGGGAAAAATAAAACGGAACTCCCTACCTAACTCCTTGCAACAAAATAAATTCTGGATGGATGAAATATTTATAGTTTAAATGTTTAATAAGAATACACATAGGAAACAGTTTTAATATTTAATCTCGGTGGGGGGTGCTCTCTAGGCAATAGATCAACATCAGAACCCAGAACAGACAAGACCATGGAGTGAGACCTCGAGAAGAGCATCACGTTTCCTTGAAAGGGAAGCTTGGGGGAGGGAAGGGGTGCCGCGGGGCACTGGGCAGCAGGCAGGAAATGATGCTTAGGGATGGCCCTGGAAATGCTGGCTCTCGCCTGCCCTGTCCACACTGTCCTCTCCTTAGAAAAACTGCTCTCTATTCATGCTCTTCGGGAAGGGGCAGCCCACGTTCCCATGCCTTCTGACACCGTCATCACACAAGGCCGACCCAAGCCAGCCAATCAGAACTCCCTTCCCAGGAATTTGGAAAGGGATCCTTGTGCGCGAGCCGCTTAGCTCCAAGGAGACCTGCTTGGAGAATCCAAAGCCGGAGTAGACACAGGGCGGCCCTAACTGTGAGCGAGCAGTACCCAGAAGCTGGTGCGAAGCAGGCTGGGGTGCAGGGGAAAGCGAGAGGACGCCCAGCCTAGGCCGAGCTCACAGGCCCTGGGCTACCTTTCCACGAGGCTCGACAGTCATGCAGGTGGCCTCCGGTCCTCACCACACCTTTTCAGTGGGGTCCCCCCGTGACCGACCTCGCGGTAAGCCCTCTCTACCTGATCCTTTGTGCTGCTCACTGCCCTCTCAACACCACGAGCCCTGATGAAGATGCCGCTTTATGGATACACATGCTAAGAAAAGCGTGGTAAGAAGGAAGGAAAAGCGCGCTAAGAGGCAGCTAAGGGAGGTGGGGGGAAGAGAGGTCACAGCTCGTTCCTTTCTGTTTGTGAGTCATCAGAAGAGACAATGAAACGGACCTAAGAAAACCAGACGAGTGGAAACAGCGTGCAGTCACTCAGCTCTCTAGAAGGTGGCCAGAGTCCCAGAGCTTGGCAGCAGAAAACACTCAGAAGCCGCAAATGTGGGACGAAACGTCCCATGGTGCTTCTGTTATTTTCAAGGGAGTAGGCAAAGCAGACAAAACAGACATATTCAGCCCTCGGATGATTTTTAGGAGGGCTGAAAAGCCAACCAACTTGAAAGGAGCTGCTTCCCAGTCACAAAGGCTGAGCTCTCTGATTTCAGTGGGGGAGCAGCCCTGCAGACCTTTCTTACCTTCCATTCTTTCCCTGGGATTGCTTTCCACCCCTGAGGGCAAGTGTAAAGAAAGAAGCACAATAAAAGGAATTACCCTCCGGTGTGAAGACTCAGTTCCCCTCCTCAGTCAGTGTCCTGTGGGTGCTTTGGGGACAAAGTTGGGCCTTTTGTAAAAATAGAATCAAACCTCGGGGATCACATTTTGGAGAAGGGTGACTCTTCTTGAAATGGTGTTTTTGCTTTTGTTTTTGTTGTTTAATGAGTGCAAAGGTACAGAGCTGCCACAGTCAGGGAGAAAAGTGTTGAACCTCCAAGAAATGAGGGAAAGGGAATGAGGACCCTTCCAGCAGGTGAGGGGCCGGTCTCCTTTCTGTTGTGGTTTTCCTAGCCAGGGAGGCCACAGCCAAGAATCTGAGCTGAAAACAATTTGAATGGCAGCTGCTGCCGGAGGCAGATGGTGAAGGGAGGTGTCTTCCTCTGGGCACAGCTGTCCTGGAGCCTCTCCATCCGGGAGCCTCTCCGTGTGACTGCAGGGCAGACAGGAGGGCTAGAAGGCATTCGAGAACCCCGCCCTCCACCTCTGCGTGGCTGCATATGTCCCAGGGTAGGAATGGATGGTTTGTTCTCCCTGCATTTCCCTCCCTCTTTCCCTCAATTCTAGCTGGTTCTCAAGGGTACATGGCAAGACAGAAAAGACAAGTAAACTGCAGGATGTACTGGTTTTGTTTCCAAAATCCCAGGGCCAGCATGAAGGGGAGACAGGTGAGGCACTGTCCTGGGGGGGGGGGGACAAAAACCTAAAGAGCCCCCAAGAAACTCAAGAGTCAGGATAGATAGTATTTTAATGCAATGACTTAAGTCAATTTCACCCCAGGCTTGTTAAGCAATATCCAATAAATACTCTTGATGTGGCTTTAAAAAATTTAATAGAAAAAAACTGTGATTTTTAAGGTGTAACCATAAATTTAGGGGCTGAGAGAGATCTCCATTCACCTTGTCCTAATCCCAGCCCTGCCCAGGGGAGTCTCTGGAAGACCTGTGGAGGGTGTAAGGAGGGAGAAAGGGGCTTATAGAGAGAAAAGGAGAAAGGGTGCCCCCCTCTCCCAAACCATACAAAGCAATCCTTCCCGGCTTTAGGAAAGAGAATCCTACAGGTTCCAGAAACCCCATGGATCCAAGCGGAGGCCATTCGGGACCCCAAAGAAGAAAAATCAGTGCAAGCAGATTACAGACTGTTGTAGAAAGGAAGCCCAAGCCCTGGAGTGACAAGGAAGCAGCAGAGAGGTAGGCTGGGACGGAGGATGTGACAGCAGGAACACATGAGGACTGATCGCTGAAGGCTGCCCCCCTCCATGCGGCACTTCACGGGGTCCCCAAACTCGGATCACATGTGGAACAAATGGCAGAGATTACTGCCCAGCAGCCAGCAGGACGGGGACACTATCAAAACATCATTCTACTGACAGAAAATAAAATTAGGCCATGATTGTTGCACACCGGTGGTTTCAGACTAATATTAACACCTACCATATCCAGACAGGGAAACCAAAGCCAAAAGGTTAATTAAGCAACTTGCATTAAGCTTGGATTTAAAAAAAAAAAAAAAAAAGACTGCATAAATCCACAGTTGATGGAGAAACATATCAATTTCAATATAACCATTTAAAATGACGTCCTTAGTTTTAGAAAGAATGCTTATCAAAATATTTCCTGTTTCCAGAGTCACCTCCATGATGTTCCTGCATAAATCTCTTTGTCAAAGGCCTGGGAGCCTTGGTGAAGGTTGATGAGAAAGGAACGCCATCTAAGTAGCACCTGTCTTCCCCCAACCCTCTCCTGAAGGGGAAGTAGGAGCCAAGAATTTATACACACGCTTCCTTCTATCAGATCGGGGGAGGGCCCAAGATCTCTCAAGTGAGATAGACTTTCAGATCATGATGAAGCTACTGGCTTTCTGTTGACATAAATGACACGGGTACCACAATAGATGAAGCATCATTTTCTCTGTGCTGCACAGTTTTTATAATAGCAGCTGGATTTCTCCACGTAATTTTTCATAAGGTCAAATATTCTTCACCAAGTATATTCGGTGATATGAAACTTGTCAGAACAAATCTAGATATATCTTTATGTTCTTGTATTATTCACTTCCCAGATCATATCAGGGAGATAGACAAGGAGGGAAACAAAATATACCACTGAGAACAAAAGAAATACCGGATGCTACTCTGTCTGGCATCTGTGTAAGACAGAAAGAATATAACCCACGGGAAAAGAGAAATCTCCACTATTTATTCCAGTATCGCTGCTTTCTTGAAAACAATTACAGTTTTCGCTGCTATTGGTTTCCAGCTTCTAGGACACCATCATCGTAGCATACACAGTAGGTTTAAGAAGAGCTTTCAGGGGGCCCCTGGGTGGCTCAGTCATTAAGCGTCTGCCTTTGGATCAGGTCATGATCCTAGAGTCCCCAGATCAAGCCCTGCATGGGGCTCCCTGCTCGGCGGGAAGCCTGCTTCTCCCTCTCTCACTCCCCCTGCTTGTGTTCCCTCTCTAGCTGTGTTTCTCCCTGTCAAATAAATAAATAAAATATTTTTTTTAGGACGTAAAACGTGGGACTGGGATCCAGCAAAGGGGAGAGGGATGTTTTTGCAGGTTCATGGCCTCCCACAGTTACGGGTTTGAATCCCAGCTCTGCCACCTGCCACCTATAAGACCTGGGTCCTCAGTTTCCTCATCAGTAAATCAAGGATTTCTTCCTTCAGGCAACAAATATTTATTTTGAGTCTAAAATTTTCCAGACACTGTTCTAGACATGGATGATACCCCTAAGGGAACAAAATGGAGAAGGTCCCTGCCCTCCTGAAGAGTAGGTGCAGGCCTTGTGGAGTATGGAGAGGGGCGGACATCAGGCCAACTAAGTAAGCATTTGGGGCGCTGGAGGAAATTAAAGAGGGGGATGGGACAGCATCTCAGAGAGGCAGCTTCTCAAGGAGCTAGATAACCTTTTGAGCTGAGACCTCAGAGGGCTAAAGGAAAATCATTCTAGAGAAAGGAAAAGAGCCTACATGAAGGCCCTACGGGCTCGAGGAAGCGCCATGGGGTTTGTGTGAGGATAACAGAGCTGGAATGGGAGAGGAGAGATGCCATCAGAGAGGGGGGGTCCACTCCGCTTCTACAGGGCCACAGTGAGGAGGGGGCTGCATTCCAAATGGAACCAGAAGTCATCTTAAATGGTGGTGACAAGATTACATTCCTGTTTTTAAAATTCCACTCTGGCTCTGATCATCCATGCAAGAGGTGCAGGGTGGGATACTAAAACATCTATCATGGGACTGTCTGGGATTCGTTGAGAAAATATCAAGGTCTGGGCTGCGTTCCTCGCTCCGTATCTGTGCTGCTGAGTGAACACTATTAATTATAATATAGATGGAACCCTTTGAATATCTCCTCCGTTCCATTTAATACATTGCGTGAAATGATCAGCTTTGGGGCCAGTTCCCCCGACAAGGCAGAGCTCCTTGACTGTCGATACCATGCTACATCCATCATTGTATTCTCGGGAACTGGTACAGGGCCTGACTCAGGACAAGCAGTCTATCATATTTGCTGAGTTAAGAGCTAAATGCCCAAATTATTCTTTTCTAATAGAAGGTAACCAGATAGTTTCTGTTCCTCCACCGTGAGTGTTAGATGAAAATTCAGGTTTGCAAAAGTGAATGGGTTAGTAAGAATGGCTGATTCTCCTTACTAGGCACAGTGGAGGTGATAGGAAGCCAAAATGGCTATAGATTCTAGTCCCAGCAAGATCCTTCCATCGAGGGGCGCCTGGGTGGCTCAGTTGGTTAAGCGGCTGCCTTCGGCTCAGGTCATGATCCCGGAGACCCGGGATCAAGTCCCACATCAGGCTTCCTGCTCGGCGGGAAGCCTGCTTCTCTCTCTCTCACTCCCCCTGCTTGTTTTCCCTCTCTGGCTATATTTCTCTCTGTCAAATAAATAAAATCTTAAAAAAAAAAAAAAAGATCCTTCCATCGAGAGGTGAAGCCTGTTTCTTTACCCCTTAAACCTGAGCTGGCTGTGTGAATTGCATCAGCCAGTAACTGCAAGCCAGTGGTGGAAGTGATGTCATGCGAGCTCCAAGACTAAGCTGAAGAGACCTCACAGCAACCAACCTCGTGCCTGGATCCCTTCCTCCACCATGTCATCAAGCCTGGGCTGGCCTGCTGGATGGGTGGAGGGTGAGCCACTATGTGCAGGGAGGAGTTGCAGCCATCCCATCTCCTCTAACCAAGAACAACAAAGCGCTGCCTAGATTGGGGCTGCCCAGCTGAGCCTAGCCCATGGTTCCAATCCAAAGGTTCATGAGAAATAATAAATTTGTATTCTTTTTAACCATTAAATTTGGTTGTCTTGCAGCAAGGGTTAACACAGCAGACCTCAAGGAGAAATCCAGTGCAAGTCAGCAGGGGAAGAAAGACCAGTGAGAATGAGGAGAATATACAAAAGGCAGCAAACTTCAAAGCATGAATTAAGAGCCAGACTCCTCTTTGACTCCTAAATGCAAATGGCACGCCACCCTTCCCTGTTTTGGAATGGAGAGGGTCCCCATATTCTGCTGCTTTGCTGACATGGCTGAACCCTCTATCAGTGCCCGTGATGGATTCTGTTTGCCAAGAACCTGTCTCTCTACAGCAAATTGCCCTGTCAGCGACCCCCTACCCACCCTCCCTTCTCTGAAAGCCTGTTCTTTATCCACCCTAAAATGTCACTGGTGGAACCTGCCTTCATTCCCCATCACAATGACGGGAACTCCCCTGCCTAACTGGGTTGGAAGAAATAGAAGCCATCAGTTTGCCCAAGTTTGCCAAATCATTCTCAGAAAAGCATGTAGGCAGAAGACTCAGGGCCCCTTCTCTCCTGGCCATTTGAAAATTGTCACCAAAATGACTCACCTCCAGGGATCCCATGTGCCTGTGACGCCACACATCCAGGAAAACAGGCTGCCAACCCCAGGGAGTGACAGTCCTGGCCAAAGGATAATTTAGCAGCATCCAAGAGCAAGTCCCAAATGCCACAACCTCCACTGTGATTCCCTAGAATCACTAAGTCTCTCTAGAATCACTCCAGAATCACTTTGATCTGGTTTTTTGTCATTCTTGTCACTTTTGCAGGGTCCCTCCCTCACCTCCTGCCCCCAGCTCTGGGCACTGAAGGGAAATGTCAGCATCACAGCAAGTGTCCGGCGTAACAGCTCCCACATTCCCCAACTCCACACCAACACTGTGCACGCCTTCCCCAAATCCTGGAGGTCCCGCCTCCTCCCTTCCCTTGTATAGCATCGCCCCCACTATCCTATCAGCTACCCAGAGGTTACCTGCAGCAGCTGCTACAGGCGCCCCCCCATCTTCCTGTGACTCTCTGCTTGAAGGCATTCCCCCAGATGTGGAAGCTTTAGCCCAAAACAGTGGCAGGGAGCCATCAGAAAAATCACTTCCCCAAGGAAGGATGGGTGTTGGTGGTTGAAACCCCAGATCCTTTGCCCAAGAGTGGGTGGATTCTGGGGTGTAGCCTACGCCCTGGCCCCACTCCCCTTATTGGGAGCAGGAGCAAGCTTCAATTACCCACAGCAGTCCTCAGGCATGAACTCCTGCTTGCTTGGCTTTTCTCCCTTCCCAGATTCCCTGCCCCACTCTCATCACATTTCTTAGGATATAGGTCCCTGTCTCAGCCTCTTCCTTGGAGAATCCCTTGACCCCAGAACTTGCCCAGACGTGTTTCGTTTCCTCATCTCCTGGACAGAAATCTCCAGCACCACCTGCTGGATCTTCCCTCCACTCCATAGCCCAGCTACAGGGCTGGAGCCCCGATGCTCACACAGGCCCTGAGAATCTTGCTGACACACTGGCACTAGTTCTAATCTCCTCCTTGGAAGAAAGGAAATCACAGTTGAGTCTGTAATCGCTCTCTGAGCTTATTGGTCCCTGGATTCTATCCCTCCACCAGAGTCACCAGGGTCCACCCATTCAGGGAGCCCTGAACCCAAAGCCCTTCCGTGCCCTGGTCCCCTGGAGTTTGCCTCAGTCTGGGCGGTCAAGCTTTAGGGGGTTCATTCCAGGCATGGAGGGGCCTGTCAGGAGGGTCTAGAAGGACTGGGGAAGGTCCCCAGAAGCAGCAGCCTCCCGCTCATACTAACTGGCTATGAGAAACTCACAGGCTATTTCCCAAGAAAGCAGACTCTGAGAGGGAGATGCGTTTGCAGGAAGTTTCCTGAGGACTATTCTCGGTATCAACACCTGTTGGGGACGGGGGGCGGGCGGGGGGTGTAGATCACGCAGGACTGAGTAAAAGGAATGTGAGACGGTTGAAGCAAAGGCGTGTCTGGTCCCACAGGGAGATCTGGGATGGCCCTGCCGACCTGTCCTGAGTTGAAGCAAGGGGCTGGACCTTTGTAATCCACAATAATGAGTCCCTGGGTGAGATCGGCCCCAGACAGGGGCGGGAATGTGAGCCAGTAGTCGGTGTCTCCGAGGGCAAGTCTGGGAGAGCAAGTGCTTCGGTCCAGGGGCAGGGCTGATAAGGCAACACGGCACCCACCACACCAGTGTCATAATATTCAGAGGCAGGGGTGGTCAGACACTTCCCTGCCACCCGCAGGAGGTGAGGACCGCGGAGGGAGTGTCCCACGCTACCTTGAGGTGAGCTGGAGCTAAGCCTTAAGGAAAGAACGAAGTCACTTGACTGTCGCGCCTGGGGTTTCACACCTGGAAGGACCAACCGTGGCTCCTAAGCCACCTCCAGAAACACCCTCAACGCTCAGCCAAGCTGCAGGTGGGTGGTCTGCGTGAGATGCCCCAGGTCTGGCAGCACTGGGTACTAGTTTCAGACATGGCCTTTCATTCTCAAGAGCAGGAACAGAAGGAGTTAATGAAGCCTCTGCATGAGTACCTGGGCTGCAGAATGGAGTTTGCTTGGAATCACCCATATCACCCATCTGTAGGCATTGGGGAGGCAGCCTGGCTACATCAGAGCAGAGCAGAGGCGGGAACTAAAGCCATGGTACCACTCTGCCCTGGGGTTCATATATAGCAGCTGGCATTTGGGGGAAACCAAGTGACAATGGGCAAGTAAGATCACTTCTCTGCTCCTCAGCCTCCCAATCTATTAAGTGGGGCTGAGAAATATACCGCCAGCTGCCATTGTTTCAAGGTAGAAGGGGGGTCCCTGCGGAAATTCACTCCAAAAGCTATAAAGTGCTGCAGGAGTGTTGGAGGAGAAAGCCGCTTCTATGTGGGTACTTCTCATGTATGTCCAGATGGTAACGTTTCAGCAATAAAAAACAAAATCATCCAGGAATCCCGGAGAGGAAAGAGGAAACTTTCATGGCTCTGTGTGAGGAGGTAAATCAATTCAAAATCAAGTTGGCAATACCCTTTAAATTGAAGTTTTTCTAAGTCTAAGAGAAACTCTCCCATATGTGAGTAAGGAGATATATCTATAATGGTGAACCCAGTGTCTTTGTAACAATATAGAATTAGCAAGAAATGACCTTGATGTCCATGCGGAGGGGAACTAAGGAAGTTAAGTGGCGAGAGTCAAGAAACACTAAGGAAGTAAACCAGTGGGGTTAGTCTGGATTCGAGGTGGGGGACAGAGGTATCCGAGAGGGGGCCTGTGTTTTGAACTTGCTCAGCACGCCCGTTCTGGGCCATAAGGAGCAAGGGAGAAGGGCCAGGTGGGGAGTGATGATCACGCATTCTGCTCCGGAGGAATGTATGCCCACATGTGGATGCGTCACGTGGCCAGCTGGACAGACGGTCTGAGCCAAGAGGAGAAGCCCCAGCGGGAGACACACTGGGAAGAGGGAGGGCGAGGATGGTCTGCAAACTGGGGGGATGGAGGGGGGAGGGAGGAAGAGAGTCTAGGACTGGGTCTTGAAGGAACTACAGCTATATTTTTTTAACAGCTTTATTGAGGTATAAGTGACACAATAAACAGCACATATTGAAAGTGTATAATTTGATAAGTTTTGACATGTATACACCCATAATCCATTGTTACATTCGAGATAATGAGCATATGCCTCGCCTCCAAAGTTACCTGGTGTTCCTTTGTAACCCATCCCTCCCTCCTATCCCCAGGCAACCCCTGATCTGCTCTGTTGCTAGGATTAGTTCTCATCTTCTAGAATTGCATGTAGATGGGATCACACAGAATGTAATCTGCTTTGGTCTGACTTCTTTCCTTCAATTACTTTTCTTTTTTTTTTCCATTTGTCCATGTTGTCACTTGTATCAAGAGTTTGTTCCTTGTTATTGCTGAATTGTATTCACTGCACGGACGCACCACAATTTGTTTGTACATCACCCATGTATGGACATTCAGACTGCTTCCACTTTTGAGCTACTACAAACATAGCACCTATGAATATCCGCTGGAAAGTCTTGGTGTGGACATTCACTGTAATTTCTCTTGTAAATGCCTGGGGGGGTGGAATGGCTGGACCATACAGTCGTCACACGGTTAGCTTGTAAAGGAACTGCCAAATTGTTCTCCAAAGGGGAAGACTACCGAACATCTCCACCTGCAAGAGCCAAGAGTTCCAGTTGCTCCAACTCCTCACCAACAATCGGTATGGTCAGTCTTTTCACTGCGGCCATTCTAACAAGTGTATGATATTTCACTATGGTTTTAATTTGCATTTCCCTTGTGACTAATGACGAAACAAATTTTAGCAATTGGAAGAAGACTGAACCTATCTATACAGGAGACCCAAAGGAAAAGACAGAGATGCAGGAAGAAGACCAGAAAAAGTGGCATCCCAGAGGCCAACAGGAGAAATGGCTGAGAGAGAGTGGTCAAGAGAATCAAATGATGCTAACAGGAACTGAAAATTCTCATTTGGATTTAGTGCCTTCGGTGATGTTCCAGTAGCAACTGGTTCCAGCTTCCAGCCTCTCTCCACATTTGCAGAATAAGAGTCCACTGGATGGCACCCTCTCCTCTGTGGGCTCCGGCTCCCTCCTCGGAGCCCCTGAGGTGAAAACACCAGCTGACGCCTCTTTGCAGCAGTCCCACATTTCCAGAGGGGGGTCACAGACTCTGTCTCCTGGGAGGCCAACTATGATGTGAAGATTAGCATGCACAAGTTTTCTTAGGGAGTGGTCTCCAGCTGGTCACCTCTGAGAACAGAAAGAAGCAAGCCTGGGTGAGGCAGACGCTGGGATGCTGAGGCTGGGATGGCCCTTCCGTGTTGTCCCCACTGGGAGCAAGGGGGTTGAGCCTTCCTTCCGTGCATGGACCAGTCACTGGATGCAGCCTGCCGCGGAAGGGAGGTGTGACCCTGGGGGAGGCAACTCTTTCAGCTGAAAGTGATGCCTGTAGATAGCTACTGCTGAGGAGGGCTAGCCCGGCAACCTCTTCCTTTCATCTTCAAGAGGGATCACGGTGGCACACTTGGCATCCAGTACGACTAGTTTCTCCTCCAAGTTTCCAGGTTCTAATCACCCAGCTCCTTCCTTTGGCTTCCCACCTCAGATTAGAAGCCATTTCCTCCGTTACCATTGCTAGATCATTTCAGAGGCCCTGGTGCACTTCTGCAATGTTCCAACGCCTGCTTAAGGGAATCCTTAGGCTAAACACTCTCCTCTCATTGTTCCCCGTTTCCTGATGAGCTCCTCCACCCAGATAACTCCAAAACCATTAGGGAGGAGGGGGCGGGGTGAGAAGCCCACGCTGATGGACTGGCTGTGTCCCACTGGCTGGGGTACATATATAACCCAGAAAGGTCAATCTGGGGAAATATCAGGATTACGTTTTGCTTTCAGCTCATGCATACCCCCAAGTCGTCTGAAAAGACCAACATTTCCATAAGGAAGTCTGGAATGAATCAGAGAACATGCATCCTGTGCCCTCCGCCTGTCTGCCCTGCAGGTAGGAACGTGCCTGAACTCTGAGCAACTTGGAGCCTGAGTGTAATCCATTTAGGGCACTGCTGACATATTAATGCGCTAAATGGTTCCCTGGTGGTCTGAAAACAGTTAACAGTCACAGCCTGAGTGCCTAACTTCAGGTGGAAATGACTCAGGCTCTGGGATGATCGGCTGAAAAACAGTATAAAGGGGTGCCGTAGGGGCAAGAATAAATCAATGACTTCTCCTTTCCATTTTTCCGCCAGCACCAGAGCAGATTTTCAGTAAATGCCGGACAGCAAGATCAGCACATCCCAAATAAACAGGTCCTGCCAATTAATCAAGTGTCCATCACAACATTTAGATGTAGTCATATTGGTTTAAGGAAGCATGTCTAAACTCGGCTTCCCTGGTTCCCCTTACCAGCGTTAAGAAATCATTAGAATATAACCTGCTTCTGTCAGTCAGAGCACATTTTATTAATACAGAAAGACCATGATTCACCTTGTTCACCCTCCCAGGGGGAGTTTAGATCCTGGTAAGCACCACTCATGTTATTTACCATGAACTTGATTAGGAGGAGGAAGCAAAACGCAGCATTGTTACCAAAATGTCCTCGCTGATAGTCTTACTGCCCCCGACCCCAGAAAAAATGTAGTAAAGTCTTCAAATATACAAATCTAAAAATATGTTACAACATTTAACATTAAGACTCAAGTTTATTTTTTAAAATATGCTTTAAAATATCCTACGCGTCTCTCCTTCCCCTGATTCTCTAACGATGGGCAGAAGTCCTCCCGAAGGACCGCCTGCGTCCTGGACTTCTGCCTCTGTCCCTGGGGGCGTGGAGACTGCACAGCCCCGAGGCGGCGACTAGGAGGCGTGCTCCGCGGACCGCTTGTGCAGGCTCCGGACGTGGCCCTCGGTGCTGGGGGGCGCCTCCTTCTGGAGGTTCCCCGCACTAGTCTTTCCCGCCGTTTCAATCCAGGGGTGCTGAAGGACCTGATGGGCGGTGTAGCGCTGTTTGGGGTCTACCACCAGCAACCGGCTCACCAAATCTTTGGCAGCTGTGGGAGGGCAGGAAGGGGGGGGAAATGAAAGGAATGCAGGTGGCTCTGAATCTGCCCATCCCCCCCCCCGGAGCCGCGACCACAAACACCGTGTTGGCACCACGCGCTAGAGGGCGCTGTCCCACAGAACTTTCTGATGCTGGGCCCTTCCCGGTCCGCGGGGCCCGCTGAGCCTCTGAAACACGGCGGCTACCGAGACCGAGGAACGGAGTTTCTATTGGATTGACCTTATTTAAATTGCAATAGCCACGAGTCGCTGGGGGGCTGCCGTGCTGGGACAGCGCAGCTCCGGAGGGCGTCCGTGCATTTCTGGAGTCAGGGGGCCAGGCCCAGCCCTCACAGCCGCGGCGCCCCTCGCAAGGAACAAATGCAGGCCACATACCCCATGACTACATATCTTACATTTTGAAATCAATCATCAGGCTGTTAAAAAAATCCGTTCCATCTCCTTCCTAAGTTGGTAAATATGCCTTCACGTGGGCAAAACCGAGAAACATGTGAAGGAAGCCTAAGTAAAAAATAGCACAAATTCAAAGTGAATTTCCTTTTTTGCCCAAGGTCATGACTGATTCTACAGATGGGGTGGCAACTGGTGGGCCAGGTGGTGGGCAAGGGGGAGAAACGACTTCGTGGCTTGGGGGCTCTCCCTGGCCAGCTCCCGAGCCTCCTTGATAATCACATGCACACCCACTTTCTCCACCTCTCTTGGGGGATGACTGTTCTCAAGATCAGCTGCTCACCCACCAATCAGCCCCTCCCTCTACCCCACTGCCCGGGGCCTCTTAAGCACGGAAGCTGCAGGATTTCCCCTACCACGCCCACTTCGAGCTGGGTGAGTTCTGCCCACAAAGTGGCCCGGCGCCCACCCTGATCAGCACCACTCCATCAAGATCCTCAAAAAACTGACTCAGCAGGGAGCGGGTCAGGTCTAAACTGGGAATTCTCTGTGGACAACTGAACACCCCACCGCTCTCTACCCCTGCGAACAGAGGCTTGTTGGCTGCCCGGAGGCAATAAGAAAGTGTCTGCGTAAAGAGGCCTCCCCAGTCTGAGCAGGGAGTTCTGGGGTTCTGATGAAGTGATCTAGAAGGGGGGGCCTGGGTGCTGGAGGACACATCTCCTTGGGTCCAGAGTCCCCTGGCTCTGCGGGGTGGGTGTAAGCAGAGTAGGGCCCTCGAAGCCCTGGGGCTCAGGACACAGGTCACCATAACTTTCTAAAATGATTTTCAGACTTGCAATTCCCGAGTCACCATTGTCTTGCTCAGCTCAAGACTCACTCTACCTGCAGCACGCCACCCCTCTCCCTACCTGATTAAAGAGGGGGGAAATGAAGCTTTCTCCTTGCCTCATCCCCCAAACCCAAGTAAGGAGACTGAGGCTAGGGATGAGGGCAGTTCGATAACTAATCTTCGAGGGCATGGTTGGGGAATTGAGGGAAAATAAAGTCATCACTCCCCTTTGCTTTTTAAGTTAAGGACTCGAAGACTCAGAACCCCCAAATATCTGGTTCCCAATTTTACGAGGGTCGCAGGTGGTACCAACAAATCAGGAGCAAAAAGAGGAAAGACTGCATTTGAAAGGGCCAAAAAGGAGGAATGTTTTTGGAGAGGAGAACATGCCTCTGCCCCAGTGAAGGTAACTGAGACCTTCAGCCCTGGCTTCCGGAGCCTCTGAGCTCAAACTACACCACTCCACGACCCCCGGCCGTTCACGAGGAAGATACGCATTCCCAGTCTGCTCAAGTCCCACACTTCTCTATGCAAGATGCCTGTGATCTCTCCAAATGAGGGTTTCCCTTTCTGATATTCTTCAGTTCTGAGGTCCCTTCACTGCCTTAAGGAACAGTATCCAGTGACTGCGACCAGGGGTCAGACTTAGTCACTGAATCTCAAGCAAGTTCTGCTATACAAATAAATCTACACGGAGCTTAGGGTTAACAAGGGATGAAGCACAGGTTGAGAGCCCCACTCCGTGCCCCGTTCAGAGGTGGGCCCTCTACAGCTGACCTAAAACCGGCTCGGCCATCAGAACCCAGGACACTTCTTCTCCTGCTTGGGGAAGCCAATCTCACCGTCAGAAATATTGTCCCAGTAAGGGGCCAGGAACTCGAAGTGGCCCAGCTGGATGATGTTGAAGAGCTCGTCCTGGTCCCTCTCCGGGCTGCGGAAGGGGGGGAAGCCACACAGTAGGATATACAGGATCACGCCCGCGGCCCACATATCGACTTCCAGTCCGTAACCTGTGTGACAGGCAGAGACACGAGCGAGACTGAGACCAGGCTGGATCATCAGGAGGAGACAAAGGCGGGGGCCTGTAGTTCCACATGACAGAGGACCACAGCTTTCAGTAAGCACAAGCCACTTCTAAACATGTGGGGGGACTTGGATGCCAACGCCCACAAATGGGGGGTCGACACCAGTGTTACCCAAAGCTTGATCCTCGGACAGCTGCTAGTTTGTAATCCTTTATTTCTGGTCTGGGATAAAATAAGCGTAAGTAAACATTTGGGAAGTCATAGCAACTGGGCATGGCCACGACATCCAACTGTATGGTCAAGGACACGTCTCACTGAAGGGAGTATAGGGCAGAGTTCAGGGATGGCCGAACACACATGATGAGTTACACGTGGCCTGAGCAATGACCTTGTCCCGTGTAGCAGAGCTTCCTGTGCGTCTGCACTGTATTAGAAAAATTTTAAAATTTTTAAAGGTTTTATTTATTTATTTGACAGAGAGAGACACAGTGAGAGAAGGAACACAAGCAGGGGGAGTGAGAGAGGGAGAAGCAGGCTTCCCGCCGAGCAGGGAGCCCGATGCGGAGCTGGATCCCGGGTCTCCGGGATCATGAGCTGAGCCGAAGGCTGACACTTAATGACTGAGCCACGTAGGCGCCCCCTATATTAAAACCTTCACCAGAGATAGTTCGAGAAGCCCTGGTCTACCCCACCAGCGTCTCTGTCCTAGCCATTCATTGTCTTCTCGCACAGAAAAAATATTTTTACTGGTTCTCTTATGATTATAAAAAGACTGACATTACTAGCTCTATCCCCCATGAGCACACAGACCCACAAAAACACACAGCCATGCACGCTGATACTTCCTGGAACAAAAGTAGGCTCACACTGGACATATTCTGTACTCTGTTTCATTCACTTAATATATCAGAGCATTTCCTATACAGGCAGTTCCTATAAGGAATATAAAAAATTTATTCAAAAATATGATTTCTAATAGCTGTCGGTATCCCCTTTATGTAATGAATCCTCTATGTTGTAGTTTAAGTGTTTCCTAACTTTCTGACACTATAGTTCTGTGATGAACATCTTCATCTATTAAATATGAGGGCACATGTCTGACTACATTTTTCAAATAACTTTCCAGAAATTGAATGCAGAACATAATGCACAGTATTGAGAGGTACGGCCCAGTCATCTCACAAAACCCTGTAACAGCAGTAAGGACGTTTGCAAACACGTTCCAACTTTTCACATTTGGGAAGGAAGCCGCTCAGCAGCTTTAATGGGGAAGCTGGATATTCATTACTAAGCCCCAGGGCAATAGTGTCAAGACAGAGCAGCAAAAAAATATTACAGAAATAAATCACTGCTGACCTCCTTCTGGCCAACTTGACTGGCCTTTCTTCACCTCTGTCCTGTCTTTCACATTCAGGAGGGTCTGGCTCGGTTCGGCCTCCCATCTTGAAATTTGCCCCTTGATCTCTGTGACATCATACTTTCCTCATCCTCTTCCTGACCCCGATCCCGGCTGCCTCATCCCGGGCTAACCCATCCTTCCTTCTGCATCCCCCAACTCTGGGCCTCCCTCCAGAGTCTGTCCCTGGCTTCCCTTGCTGTCATCACCGGGTGCTCCTTCTCTTGCCCTCACGGGCTGCCGTTTCCGTGTCACAGAGGCTCCAAAGCACCCGCTCAGCCCAGGGCCTGACCTCCCTGCCAACTGGACAACTCCCTGGGTCCATCGTCATCCCTCTGCCAAATCAATGTGTTTTAAAATTTCAACCCACCCATCCCACTCCCCGAAGAGTTTTCCAACAACCTGTCTTAGTTGATATCAGCCTCAAGGGTGTGGTTTCCCTCAGCATCCAGGGAGACTATTTGCTTTCCTTCTTCTCTTCCCCGGGTCATCAATGGCCCCACTAAAATGTCTATGATTGCTCAGTATTCTCCTGTCCCGTTGTCACCGCACTGCCATGGCCACTCTGCTGGCCACATTGAGTCCAAATTCTCTGCTTAGCCTCCCCAGTTGTGGGGAATCCAGATTCAGCCTAGTCAGCCAACTAAATTTCCCTCTGCCACACTGAGACCAGTCTTCTCAACGGCTCTAACACCCAAACTCCATGCATACTTCTGTCTCCCCATCTTCCCTTCCCTGATGCTTCTGCTGCTAGGAGCCTCTCTCCCTTCTCTCCACCAACCCCACGACCCACCCAGAGCTTTCCTATCTTACTTATGGCACCTACATTGATTTCTCCCAAAGTGCCATGGTGGCTAAATAGTCATTCATGAATTTGGAGCCATATGGTAATAATAACGGTTTCCTTTTTATGTACCTTATAGAATGTGTTACTAAAACAGCTCATTGGCTCCTCACATAATAAAGAAATTGGTAATAACTATTAATTGGGTTTGAAATGGGACACACTCTTTGGTGGAGGAGTTTTTAAGTCGATTATCATAAAATGGCTTCAACGGTTCTTGGGTCAGTGGCACAAATGGTCTTGATTTTCCATCATCTTTTAACACACACACACACACACACACACACACACTAATCCCTCCTCTATAAGGGCAACCCAGATGAGGAAAACATCTTCATGCTTTGGTCAAGATCTGCTTCAACTATTCCCATTAAAATCCAAGTTCAAGCCTGGTGCCAACTCTGAGATTTCTGATTGCTCCATATTGAAAAATATAAAATATTAAATTGTAAAAATCAGACATTTTCTAGTGAGTCAGCTAGAGTCCAATGGAGCAAGGTATAACACCTACCTTTCTCAGAAAGAATTTCAGGAGCTACATAAGTTGGAGTCCCACACACAGTAAATATAGGTCTCACCACATGCTTTGCGAGGCCAAAATCAGCCAGTTTCAAGGTGGTAGATTTGTCCTCATTTCGCTGAACCTGTAAGAAAACAAAATTTACAAGTCACCCAAATTGTGATGAGGACAAAGAAGACAAATAATGAGACAAAAAGCATGCAAGGCCAGGATAAGCAAACAGATAAACCTACTCAAGCTCATAGTTGATAAACCCAACTGGATTTCAGTGATGGGTGCTCACATTTTCAAGTAAAACACCAATGAGTTAGGATCACTGTGTTGTCCACTACATTAGCGCCATATTGCCACAGATGGCTGTTAAAATTTGTAGCAGATTAAAATTTTAAGTTCTCAGACGCACTGGCCACATTTCAAGTGCTCAAGAGCCATTGATGGTTAATGGCTACCATATTGAACAGTGCAAATTTAGAACATTTCCATCATCATAGAAACTTCTATTGGGCAGCACTGAGTTAGAAAAATGATCAGTGATATTTTGAGTACTAACTAACATTAGTGAGGACTAGAAAATGCCTCTGGGGGATGCAAAATTGGACAAAAGAAAAAAAGAAAGGGAAATAACTAGGAATTAGAAGGAAAAAGGAAATGAGCAGTGGAGAAACTCTAGATACAGACCCTAATTTGGGGGTTGGGGGAGGACTAATAGGACCAAGAGTCTTTAGCTACAAATCCAAGACTTGCCTCTGGATGGTCTTAGACAAATTTCTTTACTCAACTAAGCCTCTATTTTCCCCTTCAAAAAAAGGAGGGAGGTAAAAATTTCCAACGATTAGCTTTGTGTCAGGAGTTCCGATCAAGGTCCAAAATCTACCCTGCGAAGTCCTCATCTAAAGTCGCCCACAGTCCCATGCCAACAGGGACTGGAGGGATCCCAGGATGTGAGGTTTCATTTTTAAAACTAGGACAATCTCTGGGGTACCTGGGTGGCTCAGTCTCTTAAGCATCTGACTCTTGATTTCAGCTCAGGTCATGATCTCAGGGTCGTGGGATCGTGTCCAGTGTCATGATCTGAACTCAACTGGGGAGTCTGCTTGACATTCCCTCTCTCCCTCTGCCTCTCCCCCGTTCTCAGATAAATAAATCAATCAATAAATAAATCAATAAATAAAACTAGGATCATCTCAGGCAAACCAGGACGAGGTGGTTGTCTTGGTTTGCACTTATAGAATTAATGTTACTGAACCGGGATTTATTGTTTCATATGAGAACTGACAGACTGGGCTCTGTTAACATTTTTGCACGAAGGGGAAAGAAGTTAGCTCTGATTCTTTAGACCCTGCTTCTACCGGTTTTAGAGAAGGGGAAAATCGATCATTTTTAGAACACATAAAAGACAGCTACCCTCACTCTGAAATGAAAACAGAGAACCCGTCTTCTTTGGTCCTCGTCAAAATGGATCCCACCTGCATCTCGTTCTTTCAAACAGATCCCGGTGACTGGCTTTCTGATCACTGGTGAACCACTTCCCACTGCCCAGTTAATGTGCTCTGCTCCCCCCCACCCCCAAGGCATCTGCATGCTGGATGAGCCTTGGGAAGAGACGGGTCTTCACCTAAAGGAAATGAATCTCAAGAGGTGAGTCTAGCAGATATTTAGATCGCCATGCAAGACATGATAAAAAGTAAAGATATGTTATATTTCACATAAAAACAAACAGTGAGAGGGCAAAGTTAGCGTATTTTGTGGTAAGTGAAAGATACATTGGTTCCCTCCATGCTATGCAGGTGGTTTTCCACTCTGGGGAAAGGTTAAATCCTCAGGCACATCAAAACTCCAACCTTCTTCAACGCTAGTTGGTACTCAAACAACTAAGGTAGAAGGGCGACCCATAGGAGGTCTGGCCTTCAAACATCAGAGAGTGTTAAGACTCAGAGCAGCAGCCCGAGTCTTACCAAGGTCTCACCTCGACCAAGTCTCAGGACACCAAGAAATAAAGGCACAAAACAAAAGGTTTCCACGGCCCCTCCATCCCAGGAGGCAGGAAGCAAAGCCCAGCCCCACGATACCTGCCTGCTTCCAGCCCTCTGGCTGAAGCAGCTCTGGGCCCCACGCAGGCCCCGCTCTACATGACTCTCAGGCAGCCACACCTGGCTGCTGGTTTCCACAAGCTAGGAAGATGCTGGTTCCCTACGGGGAAGGCTTTCTAAGACCCTTTAGCAGCCTCGCCGCCCATCATTCTGATCTCATGGTCACAAGCAGCAGCCCACGCGACCTCTAGCAGGGAGCTTTGAATGGCAGATTCTGCAAGTGTGGCATCTTTTCCTGCCCCAGTCGTCTGCCTCTTGGGAAAGGTGCAGCCCACAGAATACCTGTGGTCACATTCTGCCTGGCACCTTTCCTCCCCACAGGCCCAGAGGGAATTTATCCATAGAGGGCAGAGAGAAGAGTGGAATCCTAAAAAACAAAGAGAAGTCCAACTCCTAGAAACAAAGAGTAGAACGTTGGTCCCCGGGGACTTGGGAAAGCTGGTGGTCCAAGGGTACCAACATTTAGTTCTAAGATGAATATGTTCTGGGAATCCAATGTACAACATGGTGACTGTAGTTAAACATTCTGCACTGTGTTTTTGACGTCTGCCAAGAGAGATCTTAAACATGCTTACAAGAAAAGAGCCACAAAAAAACAAGGCAGCTCTATGAGGTGAAGGAGGTGGAAATTAACTTGAGTGTGGAAATCCTTCCACAGTGTCTACGTGTATTGGTTCGTCATGGTGTGCACTTGAAACATATCACAATTTTATTTGTCACTCGGAATCAATGCATCGTTTTAATTAAAACATACATTTTGTTACGTATGAGATTAAGTAAATTTATACTTTGGGGTTTTTTCCCAAGGCATGTTCTCAACAAAAGTTGTATTTTCCACCTGAGGAAATAATTACAGTCCCTATGGCTGGCTTGAAACCCAGAGAGACCGCCAGGGATCTGGGGATCCTGGCCTCGCAGCAGAACTGCCCCCAGGAACCCAGCCAACGCCACGCCACCACCACCCCCAGGAACCCCTCCTGGACCCAGCACCACCTGCGGGATTGATGGCAAAATCCCTTTCTGTAACAAATCAGTAAAATCAGGGTCCAGGTGACTGGCTCCGCCCCCTTCTGACAGAGGTCGGCCTCAGGCCCCCCTGCCACTGGTCTCCTGGAGGTGGGGGAAGGTGGGGGGGGACCTCTGGAATAACTCTTTGCAGGCAGATTGGACATCATGCACCAGTTACAAGCAGAGACTCCAAAGACCCACCCCCAGGGGCGAACTCCAGCTCACCATTCACTGGTGTCACTGGTAAGTAACAGGCTCTCTCCGTGCTGCCTCTTCCTCATCTGAGAAGTGAGGTGTGGATGAGATGTGTAGTGAGAATTTAATGAACTAACACTCATAGGTATGAGATAAACAGTACCCAGCACCTAAGAAGCATGCTCTAAGTGTTAAGTAAACCCTAGTATTTTAGCGTCTACAACCTCGGAAGAGCAGGACTGGCTTCAGACAAAATGAGATGTATGGGAGGTTGTCCTTGATAATCTTCCTTGTCCAAACCGAAGGCCCCCGTGCGGGCAGACCCTGGTCCAGCCTCTGCAGGGAAAGCCCCCACCCCAGCTCTTGCCTGCCCTGCACCTCATCATAGAAGCTGAATGCTCCCGGCAAAGGTGAGCTGAGCCGTTAATTACTGAGCTACGATAAAACAGGAATAAGGCTGGCTGACAGCACCGCAGGGGAGAGGCTCCCTGGGACCACCAACAGGAGAAATTATCAACTTGTCTGCAGGTGCAGGCTCTCACAACTCTAGTGGAACGGGACAAGAGTTCCCAAAGACCCCAGCAGTGCTGGGGGGGGGAGGGGAAGGGCAATGGGAAGGCCCTGTACCCCAACAGAGCCATGGGCACAGCGACCCCCAAGAACACAGAGCAGGCACTCCCTAGTTTCCCCAGACAAGAAAACGTTCTCTGCACTTGCTTTGGATCCTGCCAGTGAGCTTACATCTCTAGAAGCAGAATGTGTCTTAATTACAGAGTCTGAGGTACCGCAGGGCAACCTAATCAATGCCTCCCTAATTAACCTAACTGAAGGGAAAGTCATCGATACAGACAAAAATGTGATTTGGCTTCAGTCTGCATAGCGAGACAGACAGAGCCCAGGAGGAGACAGGGGGGTAATGATTAGAATAACTTAGATTAGAAAATTGAGTTTGGAAGGGAAGGACAAAATAATAATAATAATAATAATAATAATAATAATAATAATAATACTGTGGTGCCTCAAGTTCCCAGCTGGATCTTCTACATTAATCACAATTGCTGGGTAATTGCTGAAAAAAATGTGTCCCCCCACAAATATTTGTATTCTCCTGACCAAATGATCAGCAGGAAAAGCATCCAGCAGCCTTGATACACCAAAATAAAATATGGCTCCATGAGAGAGAGCAAACTAGTCCTTTCCTCCGAGAAACCCCCCAACTCCAAAGCTGGCTGCACTGAAGGACCAGCAGATTCAACCCGGGGCGGGGGGGACGCCATGTCTCGTGTTGCACATTTATTAGGTTAACTGTCCAGATGCTGATGTGTGCATTTCCAAACAGCATTGTTCCACATTATGCTGCTTCTTGTCTCTTTAGGGTTTCATCTTGCTCCTCGTGTCTCAGGATCATCCCCACGGCACCCCCACAGCAGAGGCTGAACCCGGGGCTGGCTGAGATCTGTGGCGTCCTATGTCCCTTCCAGAAAGCGGCTCCAGACCACCGGTGTTGTCAATTCTGCTGTCTCCAGCTTCTGTTCTCAGTAGGGACAGACGACACATCCTTTGAGCCATCAGCATGACTTGAGGCTTCTCATCTGTTTCATCTATGTGAGCAGCTTGATTACATTTAAGGTCCTGTACTGACTGTGTGAGTTTTGTTTTGTTTTGTTTCCACGGGCACCTCCCATTCTTGGCTTCAGAGCAATTCCTGTCTCAATCGTGAAATCAAATGAGTGACATTCTCCCAGGAAAACTCTTCCTCTTAGCATCTGTAGGACTTCTGAAACCATCAGCTTTTCCCCCAGACCGGAACTTGTGTAAAACATCCTCTCACCAACGGCTGTTCACCTCTGATCGAAATCTCAGCATGGAAGGGATCCCACGTTATCGAGCAGCTCATCCCATCTGTGGCCCGTTTAACGTGTGAGGAGGTTCACCCCTATGTTGATTTCAAACTTCATGCCTCTACTGTTGTCTAAGTCGGCCCTCTGGGAGGGTACTGAAGAGAGACACACTCGTCCCAAAACAACTGTCATGATTCTCAGGGCACTTCTAGTTTCTCTAACTTCACATGTGAAGACCCTCCAACTGATCTTTATTATAAGACCTATCCTCCTGATCATTACCCCTTTCTTGCTTCTTCCTACACGAAGTTCACTGGCTGAACCAACAGCACCATCATCGCTTGGGAGCTGGTTACGGATCTAGGCTGCCCACACCCCTTAAACCAGAACCTACATGGTGACAAGAACCCAGGGTGATTTGTGTGCACCGTCAAGTTCTGGGCAATCTCCATTTCATCAATGCCTCTTTTAACAAACACCACGTGTGATTTGATCAGGACTGTGGACCTCAGGCCTTTCAGTGGACGGGGCACTGGGTTGCTATAAAGACAGCCAAAGTCTCCATTCAGAGTCCCATTCTGACGCCCCTTCCTCAGAAAGCCTTTGTAGGGGATCAGAACATGCCACCCCAAATTAGGACACTTTGACATACTGATTATTAAACAACTCCTATCTTCCACTTGTTTTCCCACAATTTTACTTGCCACACAATTGGCTGCCCCTTTATCTTGTCACTTCTCTAAAAATTTATTGTTCTTTTAAGATGCTCTATAAAGCCCCAAATTCAAACTACCCATTTGAGTTAAACATCCCAAAGTTCCTCCCATGTGTGTGTGCCGTGTTCACACACTCCGTCTGTTTTTCCCTTGTTAGTCTGTCTTTTGTTGATTTAACTACCAGGGTCCTGCCAAAGAACCCAGGAGGGTGAAGACAAAGGGTTTTTTTTCCTCCCCCGCACCTTCATGGGCCAGGTTTGGCTAAGGGTCCCCGCATAGCCCTGGTGCGCATGTGTGAACTTGCTTCATCCACTTGTCCGTTCTGTCTTCTCATTCGCCGACACTCACTGCTCTGGGTCACGTTTCTTCTGGTCACTGTTTTCAGCTGCCCTCCTACTGCAAGGGTGTTAGAGATAACTCACATGGCACAGTCAGGACGGCTGACACCCCTTTTCCCAGCCATGCCAGTTCCCCGACTTGAATTTGGGTGGTCTCTAATTATTTACATAAGCACTTATATAACACCTGGAGGGCCCCAAAGCTTCAAGAGGAATCTTTATTTATTTACTTTTTGAACAATTAACAGCCTCCTGTACCTCAATTTAAATGTGATCTTGCAATGTTTATCTCTGAACAGAAGATGGCAGCAGAGTATAGACCAAACAGCAAGCCGACCGCC